>OY982581.1:4857153-5046181 GCA_963859945.1 Euplagia quadripunctaria | reverse complement strand
AGAGGGACCTAACGTTTGTTTCGTCACAAACTAATCTAATATATGAAAATCAATGTTTGTTGATTTGTAAAATTTTGCGTACCCAAGGACTCTTTCATCTAGGAGAGAATAGAATACTATTCCCAAAGGACAGGAAAAGCTAGTACTTAATATGAAACACGAAGAAAGTACACAGAAGTGTGTAATTTAATCCAACAATAAGGTTTTCCTAAATTCAAATTAGTAATTTCTACAATTTAAGCATCAGATAAAAGGAGTTACATAGTTTACATCGTCTTGTATTTTTAAAACTTTCACCAAAGACTCAATTTCTATAGGATATTTGACCGTGAATAACTTCGTCACTTCGTAATTCTGCGTGTAAAAAACTAATATAATAATATCTTTATTCTAGTATTATAACAAAAATAATATAAATACCGACCTGTTGGTCTCCTGAACAATGTAAGGTGTGTTGCAGACATGACATTTTAAGCCGTTAGGACTTTGTGCACTCTGGAAAATAAAACAGAAAATTAACAATTTCGACGTTATCAAATAAAATTTAACCTCTCACCTTATGCTATAAGTTTGAATTGCAAATTGTCTCCATTTTTACCTCAACGAGCCAGCGACTAAGACAGTCGTGATGTACGGCAGACACGTCTCCGGTACAGCGACACGGGTGGATGAGCGGCTCGGGGCGCGCGCTGTCGTAGCATATCCAGCAGTCTCGCGTAGACCCAACGCTACCGACTAAGGAGTCGGTCTCCACATTCTGAAGAGCAATATTTTTAAATGAAACATCAAACTACTTTATATATTTTTATTTATATAGATTAAATTACTGTCGTACTAATAAAGAAATTACGTATGGCAACTTAATAAAGAAGGGATTTTAGAAAGGGATTATTGTGAAACTATTAACAAAATAAAATAATGAATGTCGCCTACATCTCTACTCTCTCAAATTCTACTTTCCATAATTACATCCAAATCTCTACTTCTTAAAATATGTCGGTTTATTTAACAAGTTTTCGAAGTTATTAATCATCGTATCATTCCCCTAAATTTACTGTATCCCTACTACTGTATACTATACCTTAAGTTTAACACCTACTTAAACATAGAAATGCAATAAAGAATAGAAATAAATTCTACAAAACAAATGTACGTATGTAATTAGTATGCTATTGTACAAATATTAACATATATATATTCGATGTGACTGTTCAACATTATTATACACTGACATCCTACACCGACTTACCTTCTTATCCAAACAGCCCTCTACAGCATTCTCACAAACATTTCTGATAGATGGCGGTCGCACCACAATACTAAATACGACCCTGACTATCAAGCACTTCCAGTAAAAGTACAAGTACAGCATCATCTCATTGCAACTCAGCCAGCAGGACCGGATCACACTCTGAGAATATTGTCCAGTTAATAACCCAACCAAAATACTCTGTGATGATAAGACAAACTTTGCAAAGCTGTTTCTGATGATACATTGATGTAGCAACAACGTCTCTGAACCACGTTTTGGATTATAATATCACGATCAATGACGTGTTTGGGTGTGTGCAAAGCAGTGCAGCATTGCAAGCTCGAAGACTGTACAATCCATCGGTAAAGATGACGACGACACTAACAAACTTTTGAGGTTTGTTTAACAACGACGTAACGGAAACGACAAGAAATGCCCATATCCAACGACAAAAGCAAAATAAAAATATGTATCTACTTAAATACAATTTTACACAAACCACCAAACATAATTTTAAATAAGCCTATAGATCCTAGAAAATTAACATCTATTTAATATTGAAAACAACTCAAGATACAAATCGCAAAATACACGTGCCACAGGTTTCTGAAATAGCGGATTATCGAATTGGATAATAATAATAACAGTAATTAACTGCTATTTTAGCAGCTTTTATTATCTGCTATTTTTAACGAGTAACTAAGTATTTACAAATTCTATTTTTAGCTAATATTGATATGTATCACACTTTGTAGACATTTTTTAATTTTTAAAAGGTTTTATAAAATGGGTCGACGATGGAAATCGGATCGACTGAAATGGTTTTTTACCAAATTTATTTGATGTATTTTGAAATAATTGTAACATTGCCCACTTATGTCCGGTAGGAACGAAATGTCTATAATAATATGCATTATAATATAATGTACAATATGATGTTAGTGACCGACACGTTTGCCCAGTTCACAGTTTATCTCAACAGATAGCCCACTCAGTGAAAATTTATTTGTTCCTTTAGTAATAAGTTGTTCATTATCTAAAAATTTACAATATGCCCGTTCTTGTTCGTTTCAACAATAAGGCAATATCTATACTGTCTATTGTTCTTTCATCAGACCACAAACAAGAAAATGTAAATTTTCGTAAGAAATGAGATCAGATTATCCAAAAGTTGTCAGTTCACATTCACAGCACTAAGTGCTACTGAGTGTTGTAGTTGCGAGGTTTAGCATAAAGAAACATACGTTATTTTATTTTAAGCATCGAATAATACAAATGCTTTTAAAGAGATGCATGAAAAAAATATTCGATTAATAGAGGATCGGGCGATACTTAAACATAATGAGATAACACGCATATTATTAAACAACAGTGCGTACACTTCCGCTAATTTTGTCTATGACAACAGACAAATGTCATTGATCATGTTAGTTGAGGTTTTAAACATGTTTTCACAACAATTATTCTTCTGTAACTCGACCAGGTTAAGATTCAATAAACTTCCACGGCTCAACTGGCTTTTATTAGAAACTAGCTGTTGCCCGCGAGTGTTCGTATCCTACGGGAACCGTACATTTTTTCGAGATAAAAAGTAGCCTATATCCTTCCCCAGGATATAATCTATCTCCTTGCCAAATTTTATTATGATCCGTTACGCCGATTAGTCGTGAAAAGGTAACAAACAAACAAACAGAGTTACTTACATTTTGCGAATCGGACAATTTGAGAATCGGACATTATGCGAATCGGACATTTTGCGAATAGGACAATATCCGAATCGGACCTTTTTTTCATCGGACGTCGTGCGCCTGCACCTTTCCATAGAAACATATAATTTGTCCCAAACTTTAAATTTTTTCTAAAAACCAAATTCGAGCTTGAGAATTCCATTTTTCTATATGTATATTATATACAGGTACAGATTCTGACAATGGAACACTTACTTTAATCACTGAAAGGGCATGACTCTAAGCATACCGTTAAATTTTTTTTTTTTAAATTATGAATTTAAAAGTTGTGACTTTTTGAATTTCCAGGTATTATTACTAGGGATGTTGCGAATATTCGCATCCGCATTCGCAATTGCGGAGCATCTGCATTGATTTCAATATCTGCATCCGCATCCGCATCGATCGATGCGGATATTCATGCGGATGCAGATGTACCACAAGTCGCGACAAGCAAGAAAATAGGCGGAGCCGGTGACATCCGCGAGCCCTATGCACGTGTGTATTGACCAATAGTAACGAAGATTTCGTTCGGTGACAAGATTCGACGCGTTTGTTATTGTGTATGTATCATTTGTTTCTCGTAAATCAGTCGTAACTATTTTAAACCAAAGACTTAGGGCCCAGGTTTCTGTGGGATGGTTAGCGTGAGCGGAGTGGCAGGCAGATGCTAGTTTTTTTTAAATATCCTACGATCCGCATCCGCATCCGCATCAGCCTTCAAATATCCGCATCTGCATCCGTATCCGCAGATGTGAAAAAATATGCATCCGCAACATCCCTAATTATTACCTCCGTTTATCATAAAAACAGGTTCAAAACAAAAGGTGTGTGTGTGTAAATGTGTAAAGTTAAAGATTTTAAAATTTTGGAATTCTTTACACACTGCTCCCGAATAACACATTCCTCTCTGTCAACTAATCTTACTCAATACGTACTTCGCAGTGATCTTATCTCAACAGCATTTATTCTGCTTTCATCATTTTTCTACCATACATTAAAGTGGGCCACCAGCATGTCATTATGATGTGCCACGACAGACAGACATATTCAGCATACCAATATTAACAGGAACGTGACAGGAGACAATATCATATAATAAAATATTTTGAGATTAGTGAAAATGATGCCTGACTAATTTTCTGCCTGATGGGGGTCCTTGATCAAGGAGTAAAGCGTCCTGTCGCGTCGGTATGACATTGATGCGGCAGGAAATCGTAAAACCGTATATCTTTAGAAATATGAATACTACCTATTACCAAGATGATTTTTAATACTATTTTTGTTGACTTACCTTGGCGTCATGATGATGGGCGAGCAGGTCCGAGAGCCGCACGTCGTCTAGCTGCTTGGCGAGCAGGCGCCGAGGGTTGAGGAGCCACAGTCGCTCGGGCGCCATCGAATTCCACAGTACGCACGGGAACCATAGCGCTACGCCGATCTCGGCCAAACGGAACACTAGGTCGTGCCAGTTACGGGACACTACTGGTACCCTGGAACAACAGACAATCAAATGCTTACTAACAAGTTTTTACCTATTTCTGTAAATTTACAAGCTTTGTATGAAAGGTCTGATGAATGTGGAAGAGGTTCAAGTTGTATGTCAGGATCGTGGAAAATGGCGCTCTTTCTTCTCTACCTACCCTGGACGGGGGTAATAATAATAACTAATAACTTGAGACACTTCACACACGACGGTCTAATCCCATCTTCCAAAAGATCCCATCTTCAATTTTGGAGTATATCGAAAGAGAAGGGAAGGCAGTGGACGGAAAGGGGGTCGAGCAGGTCATGTCACACATCGGTTTGCTTACAGAATAGGAATACATCGGTTTGCTTACAAAATAGGGGCACTGTTAGTTTAGCATGTGAAGGTGGTATACGGCGAAACAAATTTATTAATTTATCAATAAAAAAATAAGTTAAAAAAACTGTAAACCGACTACGGATAAAAACTTTTTAACAAAAAATTAAACCGACGAAAGAAGAAAAGAACTAAAAAGTGAAAAAAATACTTGTTAGCCTAACTAAACTCCTACATTAATGTAAATACCTAAATAGTTTTGAATCGGCGCCCGACATACGTTTACATGAGTTTCAACAAAATCGTTTCACAGGTGAAAAATCATTCATCCCCATTTTCCACCCTTAGGGTTGAAATATTTGTTTGAAATTTAAATGGGACCAACTTCGAAGTAAGCCCTACCCAATAAAAAAAAGAATTATCGAAATCGGACTACCCAGTATAAAGTTATGCGGTCATACATAAAAAAAACATACGCCGACTTCCTCCGTTTTTTTGTCGATTAAAAAATAAAAATGACCTAAAAAGTACGAAACAAGATAGTATTTCAGACAGAAATCAAGACATAGGTTATAAAAAAATGATAGCATAATTACAATGCCACCTGTAATTCGAAGTCCTCTTGATAAAACTGTCACATTACGAACAGTTATGACCGCTAATAGTACTACTACTCACTTGGTCTTCCAGAATTCACTGAGGGTCTCGGACGCAAGAAATCCACAAATGACGATCAGCATAAGCGCCTGGCTAATGAGTCCAACGCGTGACTGGTGTAGTTGGGAATGGTTTACAGAGCGAGGGTCTACCGTACCGTCCCTCTCGGCAAGGTCTGTGAGAACACCCTGAAAGTAGAAAATGAATTAGAAATTCGCTGCGCATGTACAGAAAACGTACAGAAAAGTAGACTGAGTTAACTAAGACACGGTAAAAACCGTTAACCAATTACCTCGCTATTGCTAGGTCAAGTGTAGCGAGTTAATAGATTCCCATAAGGCAATCCTTTAAGCCTAGCAAGGCTAGCTAAGAATAGCTAAATACTATATGCGCGTAGCTTCGCTCGCGTGTACATATTTATATATTTAGCCCAAGTTACTCCTTATAACACCAGCTATCTGCCAGACAGATAGAAACAGACATACAAAAATTTTAAAAATTGATTTTTTGGTAAATGTACCATGTAAACATTCGGATACATTTAGGAAAATGCTGTTATTATGACATTACAAGCAGACACTTCAATTTGATTTATTTGTATGGATTAGTTGGTGCCCGCGACTTCGTCTGCGTAGAATCTCTCCCATAATTTTTTTTCCCCTATTTCAGCATCTTCAAGTTTCATTGCCTAGGTCCTTCTCCAAGGTCCCCTTTAAGCCTTTATCTCTACCCCAAATTTCATCAAAATAGGTTCGGCGGTTTAGGCGTGAAAACGTAATACCTACACAGAGAGTTACTTTCGTATTTTTAATATTAGGATAGATTTATGTAAGGCATACCGTAACGAGACTATAGTAATTCATTTATTCTAGCGTTACAGCTTTGTTTTGCTTACAATTATGTTGACAAACAGGCACACTTTTTAACCCCCGACGCAAAAAGAGGGGTATTATAGGTCTGACGTGTCTGTGTATCTGTGTGTCTGTCTGTGGCATCGTAGCTTACAAACGGACGAACCGATTTCAGTGCGGTTTTTTTATTTGAAAGGTGACTTCGAGAGAGTTCTTCGCTATAATTCAAGAAAATCTGTTCAGCCGTTCGTACATCATCAGCTCTTTTGTAATCGTTGAGGGGATTTTCGAGTCGGGGGTATTTTAATTTATTTATTTATTTAGGTTTCAATGACTCGGATTACTCCCTAAGTAGAGCAGATCCAATTCGAGTGAAAATATATGTTCAGTAATGTATGATGCTAAAGATTCTAAAAATGTACATCATTCCTGGAGGCTGACATCACTTTTCGTCACCAATCAAACCATTAGAACATGATGTGATAAACGCTTATTGCAATTGGTTGAATACTGTTCCCTACCCCCTCTATCCCTAATCGATGTAAAATTTAAATTCAAAAATATAGACACACTGACTTGGTATTTTCAACGTTCCACTTGTTTTATTCCGAATCCTAGAAATTCTAAAGGGCATCTCCCGTTCAGTACACAGGCTACTACTAATTTAAATTCAAGTACCGACTGTCAAATCCGGTACAATATACTTCACTAACTTATAAGGTATTGGTCTAATGGGTAGTGAACCTGACTGCTGAGCTGAACGTCGTGGGTTGGATTCCACCCAGGCCTAATAATTGTGTGATGAGTACGAATATTTGTTTTGTGTCTGGGTGTAATTTATCTATAATATGTACGTATTCAGTAACATTCAGGGTGTTTACGACAATGGAACACTGACTTAAATCACTGAATGACTCTAGCATGCAGTTCCAAAAATATTTTTTGAAAAAAAACTACCGTTTACAAGTGGCCTTTTGAATTTCAATTTATTTTTATATTTGTTTTTCATAAAAATAGGTGGAAGGTGTAAAGTTAAAAATTTTAAATCGTAATAATTTTATTATTTTTAAATTTTTCATTCCTATTCTTTATACTTTATTTAAATATTTTTATGTGAAATTTAGGTTGCATATTTAATAAATTATAATATTTTTAATGCACCTTCCTGTTTTCTCTGTATCACCCGAAGGTTGACTGGCAGAAAACAGTGGAAGAGAGATAGGTGCGTCACAAGCCGAACGCTTAGGCCGATCGTGCCTCTCTGTCGCTGTGTTCCGCGCTCTCGCTTGCACGCTCGGCTCAGGCGGAACGTGACAATGCGTCATGCTTTTTCGTGCGTGCAGCCGGCGTCCATCGATTTATAAGACGTTGTCACGTCAAAAAACTCTAATCGCAATCCTTTGTTACTTGCTGGTAGGCATGTAAAGTAGATACACATTTAAATTAACAAATCTAAGTAGTCTAAGGTAGTCTGCTTATTGTTGTCAGCCATGTTGTTTTTGATCTGAATGACTAATTTATTTATATATTTATGTACACAATTTACTTGTATTTCTATTCACGTATTGTGTTAATAATATATTATTACTAATCGATTATTATGCAGTACTAGCAGCGCCCCGCGGTTTCACCCGCGTAAGTCCCGATCACGTGGGAATATCAGGATAAAAAGTAGCCTATCCGTAATCCAGGTCTCCAGCTATCAACATACCAAGTTTCATCGCAATCGGTTCAGTAATTTATGCGTGAAAGAGCAACAAACATCCATCCAAACTTTCACATTTATAATATTAGTGGGATATTATAATCATAGTATCTAAAGCTGCTGTTTGTGCAGAAAGCTACAATTTTTAAACAATATGTGCTATTATATAAAGTTAAGAATCATGTAAAAAAAACGACTTCATAAAGCTATAGGGTTCCAGTATAAACATTGACCTGTTATGGTAGCACGGCCAGTACAACCTGGACGGAATGTCAGGCAATTCAGAGGAATCCATATTTTGTTCATTCTCGTATATACTTATATAAGTATACCATAGAACGCGAAAGTTTAAAAGTTAGTATGGACCCCTCTTTTTTAGTGAATTATAGCTAAGAATACTCTCGGTCAAGTAAGCTTTCAAGCAAATAAAATTAATCAAAATCGGTCTATCCGTATTAGGAGCCAGAGACAGACACACATTGAATTTAAATTATAACACCCCTATTTTTTGCGACGAGGTTAAAAAGAGATTTCGTAAGAATTATTATATTTTCCTAAAAGTCAGTTTCGGAAGTTGCACAGACAACTAGTGCCGGTTTTAATTGAACTAGTACAGCTATTAAGTTAAATACGCAAAAAATACTTTTTCAACAAACGAATTCCTTTTTTTGGACTAAACTAAAAGTACCTACTTTCATCGTTTAATTAAAAATGACCTAGATATAATAAGCTCGTAGAACAATTGTATTGTCTACATAATCTGTTCATTTAAAAAAAGAAACATTTCAGAAATGAGGTTTATTATTACACAACAATACAAAACCAAGTATAGATTTAAAATTCCATCGACCTGAAAATGCCTTCAACTTTCAACGGTTGGAAAAGAAGAGATGATCTTCGAACGGCTGAACCGTTTTTTTTTTAATTATAACTAAGAACACTCATCAAAATCGGTCTATCCCTTTAGTACACACACACATAGTAACACATTCCCCAAAGAGTCATCATCAGTTCACTGTTGGATATAGGCCTCCCTTAATGGCTTCCAAGAAGACCGGTTAGAATCGGTCTGCATCCACGAACGGGCTGCGATCTTTACTTGGACGCCTGTCCACCTAACCGATGGATGTCCTACGCGAGTTCCAATTTTTCAAACATCTTTTAAAATATTTGTCAAAAATATTGAAAAATATGATTTTGATACTGATTGAAAAATATTGGTCAATATTGGTCAAAAAGACATCTTTTTGACAAATAAATGCTAGTACACCATCCTATAGAAAAGCCTGTGGGAAAGGTGTGAACAACGTGGGAAAAAACGCAAAAGTAAGACAGTAATCATTACCTGTTTAGTGACAAGTGTATCTTGCACGTCATCGCCGTCGGCAGCGGTAGAGGGCCCCGGACGGGGCGATATTATGGTGCATACTTTCGTCTCTTTCAGGAACTCACCGCGAAGCTATAGACAAAAGAGAAGGCATTATATTTAGTCAATTAAACGAAGACGCACTTAATACTGTCGCAGTAAAATAAGACTCAAGCACCTTGACATTATTCATGTTTATTCGATACTAACTGCTCCGCTTTTATGCCAACAGTGTCAAAGATTCGTTGAAGTTTATCGTCATTTATCTGCAATGATGAGTACTAAATAATATAATTATTCGAGTCAAGGCTACAACGTGTCAGTAACATTTTAGGTATCTACGAAAGTTAGTAGACGTTACAATCACATGTATATGCTAATTGAGTCTCATACGAAGAATGTTATGAGTAAATTACTTACTATTGTCTGCCTGTCATCAAACTTATACATAAGTAAATAGTAAAATGTTAAAAATATTGCTACATTACATTGAGAACGTAAGAAAAAAAAAAACAAAAGGCATAATTTAAAAAAAAAAAACTTGTTTGAAATAACTCTTTGTTAAAGCGTATCCCAATTTCTCATGGAGTTCACATAGCTTGTACTAATAGGTACTAGAACAGGGGAAAACAGATTTCATTTGTAAATTCATTATTATTCATGGATACAAATAGTTGCACTGAGCAGCAATCGAACCAGCGATCCCCGGCTTGGCAGTCAAATACAATACATTGTTTATTTATATAATCACGCCAGTATATCCTAATCTATACTAATATTATAAATGCGAAAGTAACTCTGTTTGTTTGTTACCTTTTCACGACTAAACGGCGTAACGAATTGTAATGAAATTTGGCAAGGAGATAGATTATATCCTGGGGAAGGACATAGGCTACATTTTATCCCGGAAAATTTACGGTTCCCGTGGGATAAATATGAATTTCCACGCAAACGAAGTCGCGGGCTGCAGTTAGTATTATTAATGTGAATGTGAGTTTATTTGTTTGTAACGTATTCACGCCTCAACTGCTCAACTGATCATCATGAAATTTTGGATACAACGGGTATCCAGGTAAGGGATACAAAAAAGATATAGGGTGTAACTTTCATTAAGAAAGAGTATTCTTCCCGAGGGATACTTGTTAAGATTGATTGATAAAGTCTACATTAAAGCAAGCAAAGCCGCCTTATAGAGCAGGCAAAGGTGCATTACATTGTTTACTACACCCAGTGGCGTAACAATAGGGTGGCAGAGCGGGCAAAATGCCACGGGCCCCCGGCTCGAGGGGGCCCCGGGCACCAAAGGTCATGAACACAGGAGGCACTAAAATGAATTAATGAATTTAATTAATCACTTAATCAGCCACGGGCCTCAGATGGTATAGTTACGCCACTGACTACACCAATAAATACCTGTTCTGATAATAAATATCCATATTGTCAACTCAGAGACAATGAGCAATCAGATCAGTTGAGGCTGCAACGATTCCAGGTAACAGTAACATCAGTAATAGCTTTGAGAACAATACCCTCTAAGCTGTCGCGTCAATAACAAATGATGTTCAACAATGCATGTATCACTGTCATGAGAACATAAACTTACACATCCATGAGAGCAGTTTATGAATAATCAAAACAATCATAAATTTTGTCGATAGGCCGAATGTGCGTCACAATTAAGTTTGGCCGAATATTAGGCTCGACAGAACTTAAAGCTCTACTCGAAGTACGAACTTCACCAAACTTCAATTTCGACCAAACTTAAATTGCTCAACGATGGCTGAATTTTTTTAAGTACATTAAGTTTTGGCCAATGACTATCTGTGTCAGTTAGCTGTATCTTAAGACTGGTTCAAATCGGTGCAATTATAAAAGGAAATTATTCGTTCTTATAGTTAGTTATGAACGTCTGATTAAGTTATATTTTGATATACCTCCCGATTTTTTTATAGATTTTTACGTGGATTTTGTGACTGTGATTATCTATCGTATCTTCTCGAACACTATCATCAACTTCATTTCAGTCATCGAACATCCACTGCTTAACATGGGCCATCCCTTAAAACCTTCAAAAACAGTGGTCTTGCATTTTTTTACTAATTACTATTAATAAAATTATTATATTATGAACGTCTGTAAAAAAACTATTGACTTCAAGTACACATGAATAATGCTACAACAAGATTTCATAAGCTTTTATTACTTATCACATTTATTAAACCATATTGGCACAAAATACTATTAAATTAATATAGCATTTATATTTATTTACAAACATTTAATTCTGAAACCAAGCTCCCTAGGTCATCAAACAAATGGTTTGTAAGTGGATACAGTTTGAAATAATTTTTAAGTTATTTTTATGTGGTGGTGGTCAGTTAATGTCGGTTAAGTGTTTATGGGTTGATGATCAATAATTAAAAATAACTGTAAGAACCGAAAATTTAAATTCTAAAGAGCGTGTTACCACTAGTTGTACATCTTACAGAAGGTTAAGTTAACTTCGTTGTTGTAGTTGACAATAAAACAATCTATTTTCTATACTTTATTTGTCTTCATCCCATTGACATTGGGGATTCTAAAATGTCGTGATTTGTCCATATAGTAGAAGTAAGTGATGTATTGTATGTAGCTCACTGAAGGTCTAGCAAGTATAGTGATATTGTGAACGAGTTCGTGTGGTTGTAATGTTCTATTGTGTGCTTAATAGTTGTGCAGCTAAGACGCTAATGTAGATATGCTTGTTTTACTAAAGCTATTATAGCTCCATATAATATGTTTTGGCTTTAGTATCTTGCTATTCGTTAAAATAAGTAGCATGCTCTTGTATCTAAGCTGTTTGCGCCTTTTAATTTTCGTGTTGTTACTAAATGTAAATACCAGTGTGCGTTTTCAATGGAAATATTGGTGAATCAAACGTCACTATAACAGTTTTAGGCGTTAAGGCAAAATATTTTTTTATGAGTTATACTTTTAGGCACATATCTTTTTTAAAGGCAATCTTCTGTAGCTTTTAAAGCAAATGTAAATGAACTTTTTAGAAACATGACTTCTATAAGATAGATTCTAAGAGCAGCTAATACCTTTAAATGGAAAATTATTGTACATATAAATAGGAAAGACGGTCGAAACACTGTAATACAACTAAATGTATTATTATTTATTATGTTAGTTTAACCAACATACCTTGAAGAAGACCTCGACTCCATAAATCAAGAAAAAGATGACCACGATGAACAGCAAGACAGCGTAGCAGCCGTTGAATACGTGCTGATAGAAACTCTATAACAAAATTTAATACAGATCAAGCAAAACATTCAATAAGATAATGCTTTCAAAACTAGAACCGGTTTTGTCCTCATACTCTACTTCACAAGTCAAGTATTTACATTATCATACATATTACATAGAATTAGAGTTATGGCCTTTTGCTCATATCGTGTGGCTTAAGACTGTACTATATATGAGTAGTAATGGTAATCTCTGAGTGAAGAGTCCGTATCAAAAAATTAACCTACAATGTTCTTAATTTATTGAGACCGGTAGTGAAGAAAATAAAGCAAAAAAGTTCTATCTACGAAGATCAGAACGAAGTATCTAAATTCTTGATCGTTATTGTTTCACTATGTCAAATTATCTTCTGTTGACTTTAGAACATAAGTAACTTAACGTTAGAGACGTTAGGCACGAAAGACCATGTCAGGTATTATGTCCCGTTGTACGTATCTATATCTAAATACGTTAAATGGTGCTTCTCACCTTCTTAACAGGATCAGTGTCAGCAACGTTAGTAGTAAGTACTTCAGCAGCTAACAGCGAGTAACTGATCACGTTGAACGTTACAAAAGCGAGGAACGACTTGGACAGGAACCGCGGCCTTTCCCAACGGATATCGCGAAGGTGGAAAACCTGTTGACAAAGAAACACGACATGAAACATGCGATAAAATAAAAAGCTATTTAATGACTGATCTATTATCAGCCTGAAACCTGAAGGATTGGTCGTGACTTGATTGATTAATTAACACTCGAAACATTTTTTCACGTGACAAATACTAAAAAGTTTACACCGAGAATGGCAAAAACATTTCTAGCATAGAAATGATAATTAAATTCTCCGATAACCACCACTTACAAAAAGATATACTAGGAAGGACTTAATCAAGCAGGTCCACGTGCTAATACTTACAATGATTTGCGTTTAGTTAGCAGGTTTACTTGCACCGCATACTAATAGTTATTTATTTCTCATTACTGACAGATAGGGCATGTGAGTTAGCCTACAGATTGTCATCGTTCACGTGGCGAATTCCAAAATGGGCATATTTGCTTAGCATAGCTGTTAAGGCGATCGTTGACGGCACTCTTTGTTGGCGCAGTTTGATATGGTTTTAAAAGGTGGAGAGTCTTCAATCGTACAATATACGAAGGAGGTATTTATACAAGATAGGATTGTTACAATCAGTCATTTAGGAAAAAAGTGTTTGTGAGTCTTTCAAACACTTTTCGAAGTAAATATACTAGTCATCGGGAAGCAGTTATGATCGCGGAAAAATGCTTAAGCCTTTCGTTAAACTTTATTGATAACTCAGGTCCCGAAAGGCGTAAAGCATAAACTATAAGAATTTTGATGACCAGTAAAGCAATTATGAGACAATAAAGTTGTTTGATAATACTTTAGAACACAGGATAACACTTTAGGATGCTACTGCATTTCAGTTTCAAGAAAACAATAACACATAATTTTGTCTGTCTATCATTATGCTCGACTAATGCCGCGTTCCAATAATCAAGAAACGATTCGTTTTCGATTTTCAACGAAAATTTTACCGTCCGTAAGCAAAACGAATCGTTTCTTGATTATATGAACGCGGGATAAATGCGTATGAAAGATTTACTAATGTAAATTTTAGATTATAAATTAAATTATATTTATTTTTTAAATTGATACAATTAAAAGAAAATCTACGTCATCATTTTTATACTATTCGCAATATGTAGTTAGCAGACTGAACTAAGTTAGGTAAACAATATACATTCAATGAACGATTTCATGAGACTCACGTATACTCATTTACATACATTAACTGTTAAATAATGTCGTACTTTACTATGAACGGTTGAGTGTAAAGTATGCAAAACAGTAGGAGTACACTGTGCGTGTAAGACGTAATACGTAGGTATGAAAAGCTGTCTTTTGATACGGTTTTTTACTCGTTTAGGAATAAATTAGGGATTTAAAGTATAAAATTGAGTAAACTTTATTTATATAACCGAACGCACATATATTGGCGATTTCTGCTATCTGTCATCTCCATGGATGAACAACTTTAATAACATCTTTGTAATAAAAATCTGTGCCTGTGGGTCTAGACTCCTTAGCAGCTATAAAGGCATTTTGTACACCGAGCTTTCGTTTTTGTTGCCAATTAGGAAATTGCCCGGTTCGGGTAAGGTCTTCCGAATATGGAGTATAGTAATTTTAAAACAGTTTGTCGAGCAATGTAAGGTTTTGCGTTATCAACATCATGCAGCAATAATTTGAATAAGTGGTCACCTCGTAAAGTACCACGTCAAATATTGTGCGTAAGGTTTTTTACTAGACTCGGAACACCTATTTGCGTGTACGTTAATAGTTCATTTGTAAAGGACAGTCACGAACATTAATAAGGGGTCCTTAGAAACATCCTCTATCTTTCATAATGCAATAAAGTTGAAAACTCTTTGTCTCTAGTAATATATAAATCCTATAAACGTGAAAGTTTGTGAGGATGTATGGATGTATATATGTTTCTTACTCTTTCACGCAAAAATTACTAAACCGATTCCGATGAAACTTGATATGTAGATAGCTAGAGAGGTGGACTAACACATAGGCTTTTTATTTATCGCGATATTCTCACGGTACCGGGACTTACGAGGGTGAAACCGCGGGGTGCAGCTAGTTATAAATAATACATTACTTTTGTACCGTCTTAAGTTAGGTTTAAGTTTTCTTGCTAAAACAGTTTAGCTCTTATGGTAGAAGTTTGCTGTATGATATTCTCATTTCATGCCGAATCATTCCTGAGGATTCATCCTCTTGGGTGTTTCGCATCCTCAGGCGAAACACATGTCAAAGTATCACTTGTTTATAATTGGCTGTTGTTATGGTTGGGGTTATCAACCTAAAGATGAGTTTTTGGATTTTTTAAAACGATGTTCTAGAATATTTAATCTTTTTCATTCGTGACATAATTTAAATAGCGTTAATGAAAGCAATTAGTTACTAAAAAAAAAGCAGTGTATTCATTGTTAAGTGTTTCCATTGTCTTTGAATAATAATATACTAAGTACATTGCCACTTGATATTACACGATGATGTAAATTAATTAATAGTATTAATAAACAGGTTTCTTTAATTGCCAATTGAAAATTTTTTTTACCAGGGAGGCTCTCCTACCAGCACACGAGCACGGTACATGACGAGAGCCTCTGGTATTTTTTTTTCTACATCGCCTGTAATCTACAGTTTTAAACTTTAGCTATAATATTAATGTCTTGCGCTTTTGCAAAATATTTAATGAGAATTAAATAAATAGTTTGTCTAAATGTTTAAGTCTGTAGTGACTTTTTATTTTTGTTATTTTTGCCGCTCTTTTGTCTCCCGTTGTGCTAGGCAGTGTATAGGATTTTTATACAGTTACTGATTAAATTTCTTGAGGAACTGGGACCTATGGTTGATTCTACTAAGTTGGATTTTTCAAAATGTTAAACTAATATTATTTTTGTTAACTGTATATCCTTTTTATTGTGTTAATAAAGATTATTATTATTATTCTATCGTACAATAGTTATAGTGTGTGAGTGTATGAAAAGAATTAAAGTACATATGTATTTTTGATTTTCACAAGTCATAATAAAATTTGGTACAACCGATGGATCGATATACTTTATGACAGTCGATATTATTTGACAGCCGCTGTTTTTATGTTGATATGAAAAAGTCAGTCGCTTGTTTCAACTGTCAATCTGCTTGTTGGTATTGGACGAAGGAACTATTATTTTATCTGTGGCGTTGGTAGTATTTTGGCACGGTCCTAAAGTAATAAAAATGCATCAACCAAGTTTTTGGATGTATATTATGATGATAACTGTTACTGAGAAACGATGTAGAAAATGAAGAAAATTAAAATCGGTCGAGAAGCCAGTATTAATACCATTCTATGTGTAATAAATAACATATCTATTAAGCCCGCTATCGAAGTCAAATAAAGTTCAACGTTGATCTGAAACACGCATGTATTAAATCCGTGGCTGGCGTGAATATGTTGACATGTCTTTCAGGGTGGCCATTTTTAAGTTTTGAGGTTATATGTTGAGATTTCAAGTAACGAATATTTTTTTGGTGACCGAGTGTAAGTTGATATAAGAAAATATCAATGTTCATTCACAAAATCATGTGAATCGTTAATTTGACATGAGGTTTTGTCAAGTTAGACACGTTAAACTGCGAAATGTCAAATGTTTCCAAAGTCGATTTCTCCAAAATTTATGTATATTTGAAACTGTAAATTTTTTTCATATGAATTCCTAATGCGTAGGAGGTATTACGCCAATAAAAAAAAAACATGCAAGTCGACATGTCAATGTGTTCACGCCAGCCACGGAAATAGTCTAAGTTTTAACATTGTACAGCTCGGTACCAACACCCCATACAAAATGGTGGATCTCCTTTGAACATTCTATAGATAACTAGCTGCGCCCCGCGGTTTCACCCGCTTAAGTCCCTCGTTAAGTTTTCTTTTTTGTGCAAACTTCACATAAACCATCTACTAAATAGTCCGAACAAAGCCTAAACATTTGGTTTGGATAGGTGAGCCCGTTCTTGAGTTATAAAATTACAACGAAAAGTGGCATTGTTTTTTATATATATGGATGTGTTATGTACCGTAAATTTTAGGATAGGCACAGATAAGATATGGTATAGGCACAACATAGTATGATCAAGACTCTAAGGATTGAATAAAGAAAAACATTGTAACTTAGTAAAAAGCACAAATTGCTTACAGGGCTCTGAAGGATTTTTTAAAGTGAAAACTTCTTTAGCGGCGTTGTGCACTTTTTGGGATGGGTAAAAATGTTAAACTCGCGGCAGGACACGGAAACAAGACGGAGCCGAGTTTCTTATATTA
Organism: Euplagia quadripunctaria; assembly: GCA_963859945.1. Lineage (NCBI taxonomy): Eukaryota > Metazoa > Arthropoda > Insecta > Lepidoptera > Erebidae > Euplagia > Euplagia quadripunctaria. The sequence continues at coordinate 5,028,646 of OY982581.1, read as the reverse complement.
AAAAAAATATAACATTCGAAATTCAAACATTTATGAGCGGCCAGGAGCGCAGAACTTCCAGATATGTGTGTGTGTATGTATACCTAAATACATTGTGAAGTTAAGTTTTCACTTCTCACGTGCAGTCCTACAACTGACAGTTTTTTTTTATATTGACTTATTAGTATCTACAAGCAATGGCCGTCATTTAATAAGATACCGTGACATCCACTTCGTCTAAGTCATACCTACTTGCTATTGTTACCAATTGAAACAAGGTTTGCAATTAAATACTTCATTAACTGAATTGAATAGAACTAAACCGTTTGCATGTATAAGACATTAAATTAATGGGAAGTATATTATGTCCAAGGTACTGCTGCCTTTTAGAGACAGCTAACACAAGCACTACAGCCTTCAAAATGCTTTTTGAGGAATGAGATCATCAGTACTGTGTGTGTGTGATTTTGCTCGATATCCAGCAGAATATAGAGAGAGATAAGTAGGCTTTTTCAACATAATAAATAAAGCTCAAGATTAAAGGTGAACAAATATTTATCTTCATATAATGTACTTTATTACCTCGATTCGCTTGCACAGAATGCAATGCGTTGGGGTTACGTAGTATCAATAAGTTACCTACTAATTAAAAAACACAACCTGCCCCGCAAAAAAAAACAAACTGTGCGCTGTACCTATAAGTGTTTTTAAAAAAAAAATTAGAGCCAATGTCATTCAGGATGATGTAAAGATTCTAACGATATTTTTTTATTTTAATTAAATACGATAAAATTTTAATTTGTTAAACCATTTAGAAGTTATGGTGTAATAAAGAAACTCACATATATATGAGGGGTATAGTTTCAAAAACAAAGTCCTTTAACGCACAAAATCGGGAAATTGAACATTTTTTTCTATTTATTGTAGTATTTTTGTATGTATTGTTAAAAAATGATTGCTTATACTACATTTTATAATTATTTATAACGTTATAAATGTTATAATACTTTACAAGCGAGAAATAGTGACGCCTGGACAATAAGAAGGTTGTTATATGTAAAAAATGGACTTTGCGGTTTTTGAAACTATGCCCCTCATATATATATGAACCCTGAAAACATTACAATCCTTTTTGAAACCCAGAAAACATAAATATTATTATTATAATATTAATCTAACAAAATAAAATTGATACACAATAGTACCTTTTATATAAATAAAAATGAAATACTGTTCGTTGCTAAGGGCATCACTTGAGAGCGATTGGATAAATCATTATATTAAAACGTGAAGAGAATTCTTTGTACCCCTTTTCAAGAGGACTTCGTGACGTAAGTTTTGAAATATTTACAGTTTATAAATAGAAGAAATGCTGAAAGCTAAAACGGCTTAATGAAATTCCTCGCGTTCAGTATATGTGATTACCTGTCATGGTAAGTAAGTCTATACAATGACAGCTCAAGTTATACTGGTCAATGAAAAAAACCATGGTCGAAATTCGACCACCACGCGATCTCTAGTTAGACTAATTCTTTCTTTTGAATGTTAGTAATATAATCTAAACATGATTTTTACAGAAATAAAAACTTGGAAAGGTTACCCAGAAATAGGCCTGCCATCACTTAAACTGCCGACGCCGGACACATGGATGAAATCGAGATTCTTTCCCGGATACCTTAAAGAAAACGCCGATTCCATTTAAATTTTTAGCTTGTTAACGATTCATCTAACAATTATAATTGTTCCCCTGGCACAGAGTGTCCGGGTTTAACCTTGACGTTTTTCGAAAACCCCGCCTGGACGCTCCCCGGACGCCCTCTAAACTAGGACAAATCCGGGGAAACCCGGACGGATGGCAGCCCTACCCAGAAAGTAAATTTGAGGGACTTACCGGCAATAGTCAGTTCGGTTTACAGGCATGTACCCCTGACCTTCTGGAACTTTCGCTAATACTCTCCAATCCATCCGTATACCTAAGCCTTTTCCCTTTCATTATACTCCCAATTTTTCTCATCTTTAATTCCCAAAGTACCCGGTTGGCGGCAATAGGCTTGCCTCCTATTACGTGACTGGGACCAATTTGTAGATGGCAATATGTGGGTATTTAATAGTGATCTGCCGGATATCCGTGTCCGTATCCGCGGATATCCGAAGGAGAAAAAAGATCTGTATCCGTATACGTATCCGTGACTTTTTGACAAATCTTAAACGGATCTTTTTCGTTATTATATTTTATTATATTTATGAAATTCTAAATTTATTTTGCTAAAATCAAATATTAAATATGTGATGTAGTGAGTTATTATATTAATATTATTAACAGTTATAAGGTACTATTTGACTATCTTTATAACGAGATCAAACCCAAATCTTTGTGATGTACATTAATATAATTATTTAAAAAAAACAACGGCAGTGCAAGTTGAAACATATCTTGTTAGTCCTGAACGTCAACTGTCGTAAAGGTCACACGTGACGGAATCAGTTGAGAAAAAAAAATTGAGGTCCTCATTCGCGGATCTAGACACTAATAATCCGTATTCGTATCCGTATCCGCAGATATACTTACATAGTTAATGATCCGGCTTACTACTAGTGTTTAATAACACCTCTTACCCCCTCAGGGATACAGGCGTGAGTATATTTATTTTTGAATGTTACCTAAAAATCGAAAGTGTTTTTTTTTTCCTGGGATTAACATTATTATTGAAATGTTGACAGGACAGCGTCTGTCGGGTCAGCTACTATAACAATAAACCAAATGCCCCCTTTTGAGCCCCTAGAGCTTTGACAAGTTTTTATGAAACTATTAAATAGCTTATACGGAGCGTGAACCAAGAGCATTGGTCCAATCAGTACAAATAGGGTTTTATTCAAGGCCGTTTCGGCTGTTTTTGCGTTCATCGACGTAACACAACAATGAAACATTTTCACAACTAACAAATTGTTTTCGTCGTCAACCGCAGGGTCCTTATCTTGGCTCAAGTTTTCTTATTTAATATTTAAAGTACAAATTTGACCGTAAATTATTTAATTATTGATAACAATAAAGCTCCAGTCCAAGGTAGCAAAGAAAATAAACTTTTCACAACTGTTTTTAATGATTACACTCGTAACTACTAAACAAACAAAAATACAGAAAATCGGGAGGAGATAAAAGTACTGAACTCTTTTGTCATTGCCTATTTAAGGCAGCCATACACGGTAGGGTGTACTTGAACAGTTACAGGTATGCTTGAGCTGAGTAAAACCTCAAACTTGACAGTTGCGCAAAATACACGCCCCGGTTTACCTGTAAAATTCAACTGTACAGAGTTTGAACTGTTACAGAGGAACGTGTGCTAAAAGAAATAAGACTGAGAGATAAGTCACTGAGCTGTAGAGATGTTTATCTTTCTATCGTTCTATACAGAACACAATGTTATTGAAGATACAATAATCTGTTATAAAGAAGTTCTCCAATCGAGCTGTTTGCTATTTAGCTGAAGATTATACTAACAACCCGCTCTGGCTTTCTATGTGTAGAAAAGCATGTATTGATATTTTCCGGCATATTCAACAATCATCGTCATATTTCAGCCATTTTACAGAAAACCTAAATATATTATACACCTAAACCTCCATCATGAATAGAGATCGGATAATCGGATGCATATTTACCTAAAGTAATTTTTTGGCTAACAAATTATGGAAACGACTTCTTAGAATATTGTTATGAAAATAAAATCCCGGGATTCCGGGATCGCATTACTAATCAGATGTATATTTACTTAAAGTTAACTTTTAATCTCCCATTCGAGTATGTGTGTATGTATGTAGGGTGTAAGAGAAATGGTGGTGTGGTAAATAAGAAAACATAAATGAATATAAATTTATTTATTCATTAAGGACATCTTATCTTACACAATATTTTTATGTTGTACACACAGAAAATACATAGAGGAGAAATGAAAGATAGAAAAGTTGTACATGGGCACTTTGGAAAATATACATAAATAATTGTCATACAAGAATTGTTTTTTTTATAAGTAGCCAGGACATGCACTTCTTACATGGCTAATATGAAGAAAATAAAAACTTAAATCATTTTGTATTTTACCATTAAAGTGGCAGCGTGATAAATATGGAGAGATTTGGAAAAGACCTTTACTCAACATTGGGTGGCTAAAGATTAAAGAAGAAAGATTACCCCAGTGACAATATCTTTAATCTCTATTTATAACTATGGTTCGGTCAATGAAATCTGTTATTTCTGTATCTGTTTGTGTTGAACATGATGGTGTTACATCTGGTTCTACTAACTGTTCAAAACTTCTTAATTCAGGATTATTCAGAGAATATAGTATAGAATAATAATTTTCTCGAGGTTATCATTTGTTAGTATATTTCTTTTCAAATTCAGAATCCACTTGTAGGTTGAAAAGAATCTTTCCTAGATAGATAGATATGGCTTCGTTGCTATCCAATAAAGCTACAACACTCGATATTTTGTCAAAATGTTTGGCATAGTAAAATACCGCCTCTAGCCATGTTCCCACTTAGTGAAAACTGGCTCTGTAGGCCAAAGCAAATTTGGATGCAGTTCCTTTAAAATTCGTACTCTGTTGGGAGCTTTTAAAAATAATTTTTTGACATTATTAATTAGAGTGTCTACATCACCGCACCTTAAACATATTGTCTCTGTTAATCTATCTAAGGCGTGAGCTAAACACGTATACGCTACGCTGTCGCTTCATAACATTAAAACGTCCTGCACTTTATTGTTGAATTGGGTCCCCCATAAGCTTTTAGATATTCAATCACAAACTCAGACACAGTACGACCGTTAACAACATCTAAAGTTAGACAATTAACAGGTAAATTCGTCCCAATGACTTTTTATTTAATGGTTTTACAACATGTCATCCATTTCTTATTGTTTTGTACTTCACTGTGGATAAGTTTCATTTTATCTTAATAAACATAGCCCAAGTATTTCGTCCTTAACAAAGACTTACTTGGAAAGGTTCTATCTTGATTTTTACAGTTACAAATGAATTTTTTTAAAACCACGAAAACGTCAGACGTTGAAAATCCCAATTTATTATTTATAATGAGAAAATTAATCAAGTCAATATAAAAGTCATTTGGTACTGCTGCTTGAATTCCTCGATGTTTTTGTGATTTCAGATGCTGATTCAAAATGGTTTTCTTCGCTTTTAATGTTGTATCATATTTCGTACCGCTCATAGTTCCAGTTGATGGGTCGTAAAACATCTCTGGGTGATTTCGTAGCCATGACTGAGCTATGTCTTCTCTTTGAGTTAAATCCGCCATCATAGTAGCGAATAATACCTACGAACTAAAAAAGATCATTCTTTGATGGTTTGAAAAGATGGATCAAAATGCAGTATCACATCACAACACTACACAGCGCAATGTTTTAAAACTTCCTGAAATATTGCAAATGTTTAAACAATTGTCTATTAATGCAACAGCCGACCAATTAGAGAGCAGAACATGTTACTACCTGCCGAAAGTACCATTACTCAGGTACATTTGACTTTACTAGAGAGTTTTTTATTATATTATACAAATTTTCTGACTTTAATCCAAATCAGATTTGTAGCTATATACAAGTAGGTACAATGTTTTTAAATTGTAAAAAGAAATAATGCTTACCTTGTTAATAAAAGAAATAAGAGGTCCAAGCCGCAGAGCAGGTAAATCCAGGATTCGTGACACAAAGTCGTTGTTTCAAGAAAAACAAAAATCCAAATCACATGCAAATCAGAAACCGTTGTTCAATAGCCAAGTAGGTAGTTGAAGAAATTAAAAAACCTTGAGAAACACCCAAACGCATAGCAAGCACAACGACAAATGTAGTTGTATTGCTTGCGCACAAGCAAGTATTACCGTCTCACTCACACTTTTACAAAATGCTTACATTCCCTGAGGTTTAATAGGCCCGATTTGAGTAACGTAATAAGGTTGTTTTTGCTTAGTCAAAAATCACTGACAATAAAAGTAGGGAAAAGCAACCATATTCTGTTGTAACAGGGCAACAGTCGTTTGTGTCAAACTGGGTTTATTACATCTCACGGAGTATACACTTAAATTTGAATTTCCCGGAATCGCGGGATTTTGTCGATAAAAAAGTGCTTTCCATAATAGCCAACATCTCAACTTTAGGTAAATATGCATCCGAATATCCGATCTCTAATCATGAATCACTCCGTCTATTGATAAAAACCGTAGGAAAATCCGTTGGGTACTTATTGAGTTTATCGCGAACAAACAGACAGAGACGCGGCGGGGGACTTTGTTTTATAATATGTAGTGATGTTTATCAGCAGTCTGGTTACTATAGTACAGGCTCTGCCTAATTTTGGATCAGACGGCCTTGTGTGAGATGTGTCAAGTTATTATTATTATACTACTGTGTTCATCTTTCTACTCCTCTCTCTTCCGGGCCTTTCTCAATAACGAGATCGTTCATAACAATGATCCAAAAAACTAATATTTGCGTGAGAATTTTTGTCTATTGAGCAATACTATGACAAACAATGTCATGATGATCGTTGCAACAAAATATCGGTTCATTATCCAGAATGTATTTGAAAAAAGTAACTTGAAAAAATTTCGAGGTAATTTTTGTGGATTTCCTTAGTAACGTAATGAAAAATTCTAAAATAAAAAAAATATGTGCAATTCAAAATCTTTGACTTTACACTAATATATATATACTACACTATAATAATATATAATACAAAAATACCATGAAAAAAATCAAACGGTCATAACTTGTGAACGTGTTTTTTTTTTTTCAAAAATTCTTATTGTAGTTGCATGCTAGAGTCATGCCCTTTTAGTGATTTAAATAAGTATTAATTTTTCTAATATACCCTGTATAATATAGTATATACATAGATATTATGTTATATATAACAAATACAATAAAAACCAAACTGTTATTAATAGAACCATAAATCATTGCAAATGTTAATAAATTTATGTAGATGTAAGTATATCAACCGTATATCTATCTATATATTAATACGTGAAGCGAAAACTTTGGATCCCTTTTTACCAAAATTGGGCGGACGGAGGAGTATGAAATTTCGCACACTTATATTTTATACAGAGAAGTGACAAATGCTAAAATTTTTGAACAATATTTGCTACAAAGTTTAAAAAAATGCAAAAACGGGTACATACAGCTATGAGTGTCCAGTATATATTTTGACCTGTCATGGTACAAAAGTCTATACAATGACAGGTCAAGTAATATTGGCGAATGAAATAAACCATGGTCGAAATTCGACCACCACGCGATCTCTAGTTTAATTAAATAGTAGTATAAGTATTTTACAAATATATTATGACTATTGTCAAACCTACGAGATGATATTATAACTACCGTTCCAACAAGCATTGCCATTTTATACATAGTAAGGAATCGGAAAGTTCCAAGCTTCATTGTCCTACTAATATTATAAACGTGAAAGTTTGTGAGGATGTATGTATGTTTGTTACTCTTTCACGCAAAAACTACTGAACCGATTATGGTGACACTTGGATAGCTATGTAGATAGCCTGGTCTGTTGGGTTAGTGGTTAGTGACCCTGACTGCTACGCCATAGGTCATGGGTTCCATTCCCACCCTAGTCTCGGTTTTCTTTGTGTCCGTTGTTTGCATGTTTGTAAAGTCCCCCGCGACACAGCAGTCATTCCTATTGTGGGAGTTGTCTTTTTATAAAAAGAGAAAGCTGGAAACCTGGATTAACACATAGGCTACTATAGACTTACGCGGGTGAAACGGCGGGGCACAGCTAGTCATCTATAAAAATAACAGCATCAGACAGGAAAATAATCCAAACATATTAGAAAATCCCCACAGTCATATAAGAGGAAAGAAATATGAAAAATCTGTAGTAAATCATTATTTATCAGATATCTTATTCACATCGAGAAATGTAAGTATAAAACTTATGCACGCCATAAACGTACCTAATCAAAACGTTTGGTTAACGGGTAAATCAAATTCAATTTGGTATTGAATTTATGAGAATTTAAACAATCAAAGTTATATCGACTGACGGTAAACTTAATTAAATACCATAAAATATTTTAAATTAAATTTTCTTTACGCATAAAGTATAATTTTTCTGTGTCCTGTACAAAAAGTGCAACTCCAAGTACACTCGTCCCGGTAATGCAAATACGGATTCCTTAAGTTAATAATAACATAAGAATCATGTTTGGTTCCTGAAGAACTCGCCGAAATTGGATGTCATACACTTTTGCTTGGTTACGTTAGAACCTGATTAATAGGTATTATTCTAAAACTAGAAACTACTAACAGTTTAGTGAATTTAACTGATTCAATTCTCTGAATAAAAAAGTAAACGCTCTCTACTGTACAGGTTTTGTACACCAAAGAGTAATAACGTAATTTACAGTTACAGCCATTTTAAGTTTTTGAACAGTAAAACGTAATTACGGTCGTCGTAATTACAGTAGGTAGTCAGTTAAATAAAGAAAAAAAATTATTTCAGACGTGATGCACAAAAGAGGGGAGATCCATTTCCGATGCCTTCTTGGTACAATCGTTGAGACAACTAATTTAGATCAAAAGAAATAGTTTCTGCAATCCTTACTAATATTATAAACGCGAAAGTAACTCTGTCTGTCTGTCGCCCTTTCACGCCAAAACTACTGAACCGATTTAAATGAAATTTGGTACACAGATAGTCTAGAGCCTGAGAAGGCTACTTTTTAATGCGAAAAAAGGGGTGTAAGGGGTTGAAAGGTGGGGATGAAAAGTTGTATGAAAGTATCGTCATATTAAGAGGTAGAAGCTTGAAACTTATTTTTAGGCTGTTGATTCGATATAAATACACTATTCCACGCGGACGAAGTCGCGGGCACAGCTAGCAAAATAATATACGTACTACATATTGTCATGGAACATAGAGGTCTTGCAAGTGGTCGCTTAAAATATACAGATGCTGGTGCGACACAGAATGCGTACCTACAGTATCCTGCTAATCTTCCTCATTATTACATATACATTGTACAAGGTCAGCAAGTCAGTATCATATCTTTTTTTTTATGGTATAGGGGGCAAACGAACAGACGGGTCACCTGATGGTAAATGACTACCGACGCCCATGGATTCACAAGTGCATTGCCGGCCTTTAAGGCTTTAAGTAGGGTAAGGGTGGAAGAGGGGGAGGGGAGGGGGAGGGAAGGATTAGGGCCTCCGGTAACCTCACTCACTCGGCAATAAAGCAATGCAACATTGCTTTATTGCCGGTTTTCTGTGAGGCAGTGGTATCGGTCGAGCAGGCCCATACGTGCTATGCTATATTTATTCATACGTATGTGTAGTCTGTATATCAGTATTACAAAGGGACAGTTACAAAACTAAATTCATTAAGCAACTGACTCATTTCATCTTTGCACCACAGAAAACTCCTCGGACACTTAGTCCGCCTACGTACAATTTTGTATTTGTAGTTTAAAATCACTACATATTATAAGTCCCGCCGCGTCTGTCTGTCTGTCTGTTCGCGATAAACTGAAAAACTACTGAACGAATTTTCATGCGGTTTTCACTAATAGAGTGATTCATGAGGAAGGTTTCGGTGTATAATTTATACCCGTGCGTAGCCGGGCGGGTTGCTAGTACAATATAAATAAGCACGCCTACCAGCACGCAGGCAGTTCACTGTTTGGATTTCAACAGGTTTTGAATGATATCGAAAACCAAATGTGTTACATTGTTTGTATCTGTTAATGTGAAACATGTGAAAATCACAATTTATGAGAAAAGATACTGGGTCTCATAGTGGGCAGATTTCCTGTACCAGCTCCAAATAATAAGCTCAGAATACTATGAAATTTAAAAGTTAAGCATTAATAAGTTTAAATGTTGTAGGCACAAGGGTTGTATATGTGTATGTACAAGTTGTATGTGTATATTTACGAGTAAAATATTTGAGATTGTAGTGCTTTCGTCAAAAGGTTGTTTAAAAATGTGAGCTAAGGTGCGCTTTCTGAGTGTTTCACGCTGAAAACGAAATAAAATTTGGCAAATATGTAGATTGTATCCCGGATTAACAAAGGATTAATCCTCCCCTAATCTCACGTGAGATTTTACTGGTTGAATCAGTGGATTTCGCTGATTCAATCACACTCACGCCCATGCGCGTTCATATTCTGTTTACTGCTTCAATCCGTGAATTTCACTGAATGGTATCATTCATTTTAAGAGAGTATATTTTAGTGGAGAAACATTTCTTATTTAAATTAATTCAGTTTTCTCGCAATTTTACACTGTTTCTTGGGGAAAAAAAATTGTGATATCTGTCGAGGGCTCCCTCCCCCCACGTGAGAATGGGTGAGATTTGGCTTGACCCCCTCCCCCCCTAAACACGTCACGTAATTAATTAACGCCCCCTAAAAGATAAGCTATAAGGAATTTAAAAGGTTGGATACGAAAGGAGTGTCAAGTAATGAATTGAGATGTCATACAGTTCATATTCACCGCTGTCCTTAAACCGTCCGTATTTACATTCTGACCTCAATCGATTGCTCATAAATCATAAAAATTTAAATTTCTAGGATGACACTAATTTTATAAATCTTGATTTTAGTAAAAATTTACATATTAAAGATCTTTAGATAATAATGAAAACTGCTGCATCAGATGTTGAGGACCGATCGTTTTTTAGCTGTACTTCTGTAAAAAGAAGTAGCTCCTTGGTTCTACGACCGTTTTTAAACACCTGACACCTATTAAAAATGTTTCTTAATGTCCGTTTCAATTAAGTAATAGTTATATGTAAACCATATAATAAAAATAAATTAATTTAAAAGAAGTATGTAAAAAATATTTATTCGTAATTTCGTAATTACGTACTGTTTCCTAGATCATTGTTATCCTGCAGAAATATAATTCATCGTTTTTAATTGTCTTCAACTACTTAAAAATAAATAAGAAAAGAAGAAATATTTAAATCAAGCACTTATCATAATGACAAGAATTTAAATATTTACAGTTTAATTGCAGAGATTAATTCAATTTCTGAAGATTTTTGTATTGCGAAGAATGGCCTGAAAGTAAAACCAACGAAAAATCACACTAGAGCTCCTCCAATATTTCGGTTTAAAGGTTTAACACCCTGTTTGCCTGTATATTTACCGGACACAACATACACATATAATTTGATCAGTGAACTAATCTGCTATCCAGGGTCAAGGTAAGGCCCGGAAGTAATGGTAACTAATATGTAAGTAATAGTTAGTTGTTGGTGGTCTAAACACGATCAATGTTAAAAAAACTTGTTTACAAAGCAGTCATACACCGAAAAATATAATGTTTCATCCGTTTTTATGGTCCAACTCCGCTCCTAAAGGCCGTACCGTGATGTTAAAGACTTTAACCTTCCTTAAGAATTGGAATATGAAATGTAAAAAGATTTATGTAAATAACAGGCGACTGTTAGTTCTAGATTCTAGGAATTAGTTCGTTCAACTAGAATAACAAACTCAGTAGCTTTATTATATTTTTAGTATGGGTTAGTATAGATAAATTAGAGACGGTAATGAGGAGGAAAGGCCCGTTGACCAGTTGTCCATACTGCCTTACGAAAAGTGCAATAACTAGGTTAAAACTAATTTCGAGAAAAACGTGATTAAAGATTTTATTTTTGTTTTGTTTGTATCTTGTATCTTGCAGTTAGTTATTCTTAGTATTAAAATCGGCTCCGTCATAGATTCGTAAAAACTGTCTAAAGAGATAAGAGATTATATATAAATCTCGTTCTCCAGATTCCGAATTCTATGTACTTAACTCAATTCGCGCCAAAACTCGAGTTGTTGCAGTTTTCGTAAGGACGGTAGGATACATGAGTAAACCTTTGTGCCTCAGAAAAGTAAATAAAGCGCCGACTCAAAATAAGTTTATATAAAATTTGATAGTTTATGTAAATAAGCTCAAGACTTAAGAGGTTTATTTATTTATTGCTTTTTAGTTATTTCGTCGGTTTAATTTTTTGTTAAAAAGATTTTTATTTGATGATTTTTTTTCATCATCAGCTCAGCTACATGATATGATGATTTCTGAACGCAAATACCTGATAAAGTAATGAAAAGTAAACAGAAACACTATTCGTTCCTCCAATTTTCGAGGGTTTCTCTCAATTTTATCAGGATCCCATCATCAGATCCTGACTTCCTTGACATGGGACCACCCTTGAAGTATACCCTATCTAACAAAAAAGAATAATCAAAATCGGTTCATAAATAACGGAGAGAGGGCTGCACAAACCTAAAAAAAAAAATATATATATACGGTCGAATTGAGAACCTCCTTTTTTTTTCGTCGGTTAATAATAATTGATATAACAATTGCAAAATGTGTACAATTATCTAAATGGCCACGCATCGATGCTGAAGAGACACGTACGGCATTAATTTATTTTGCAATAACGAATAAAAGGCGTTTTATATAGGCACTATAAACTGCAGAATGTAGAAACTTCAATTTTATATTTATAGCATTTAACGGCGTGTGCATTATATGGGCAAAGACCTTTATAACAAAGCTTAAAAGCATGCATAAGAAATGTCTCTTTTTGTTGTATTTTTACCCTCTTTTGTTCGTTTACCGACTGAAGAGTAAGTAGGTACGTTAGGGTTAAAGTAAAATTTAAGTGCTTGACCAATCACTCAATCTATTTATCACGCAAAACTATAGCAACAGAGAATATAAACCCTTTAGAAATTACAATACACAAAAAGAAGTCATTATGCTTTTGTCACCAACTCAAAAACAATAATTAAATCAAAAAAATAAAAATACAAACGTTTAATATTTTAAAATAAAGTAATCTACACATAAATTACTATTTAAACAACAGTTTAGAAAAATAAAAAAAAATAACAATTAAAAATCTTACGATAACAACCACTCGATAGAAATGTGATAGCAATCGCTTTGCTATACGTAATACGGCCATACTTGTTTACAAGATACTCTTGGAATGCGTGGGTCTCGCTGGTTTTGTTTTATGGTAGCTACCCACTTTATTGATAAATTTATGAATACTACTTATTTACTTAGATGTAAAAACTAATAACAGGTAACTGAAAAACCGCTCCGGCACTTGTTACTTACTAACCTACTATTTTTATCTTGTATTCTCTCTGACTAACGAATGTAATCATTCTTTTGAGGAAATAAATGTCTTAAACCATAACAAAAAGATTTCAAAATCGAGGGTTTAAGCCGTGGTTTGCAGGCCTAAAACATTCATGGTTTTTACTATCCATTTTTTACATACTCAATTCATTAATCTTGCTTTATTGCAGTGAAAACTTCTTTAGCGGCGTTGTGCAATTTTTGGGATGGGTAAAAAATGTTAAACTCGCGCCAGGACACGTGACCCTGATCGAAAATGTGTCTGAGTGTCATATATTTAAAATTTATTTTTATGACGAGATCGAAAATTCGTAAGACGGAGGCGAGTTTCTTATATTGACATGTACAGCGTCAGAGAGACATGGAGAGGGAGGGAGGGGTGGAAGAGCGAGGGAGGGAGGTAGAGAGAGAGAGAGAGAGAGACTTCAGTGAATTGTAAACTCCAGTCGTGCTTCAGAGCTGACACACAATTTTTTTTAAGTGTAAACTTCTTTAGCCACGTTTGTGCACTTTTGCTGATTGCTGAACTCGTGACCGTCACGCTAATAATACATATATACATCCACTAGTGGGCGCTAATCTAAACATTGAGTTCTGTCAGCTCTTTATTAATTAATGTCAGCAACCTGTTAATGTGACGTTTTAAGTTCGACGTTTCGTTTAAGTTTTCACTTATGTCAGCAGTCCCATGACTGCCTATTTTTTTTTTAGGACAAATCAATGCCCTTGGTATTTATTACTTTTAGTTTAATTCATTTGAAGAGGGTTGATATGAATGAGGCTTTACTAAGTTCGGTTGATGTGTACTTAAAATTAACTTAACCTTAACTTAAATCTTGGGCTATTTCTGGACGCGATTCTCCCTCAATACACTGAAACATTTTAACAGGCAATTGTTCATATGTAGGTCTCGAGTGCTTTTCCCAATACACCAGCGTCACACTTAAGCCCTGAAGCCCTTCAAAATCAAAAACAAGTGTATCGAAGGAATTTTGTTCATGTGTACTAAACCAACTATCCACTGCAGTGGTTTTTTGCAGACTTATTTGTAGATATGTAATGTCGATGCAGGAACACACACTATTCTTTTATTAAGTCAATGCAGTAAGTAATTACTTGAACTAATCGATAGTTAATTTATTTAATTGTTATGTATAACGTTACAAATAAAACATAACATTACAGTCGCATGTTATAATAAACATCATTCTGTATAAAGAGCATTGTTGTATAATGCGTAATTTAGAATGTTTAAATAGAAAGCCTAAAACATAAACGTTTGTCTGTGTTTATATTTTACGAAGTTATCAACCCTTTCAAGGTCAAGCAACAATGGTTCAACGATGGGTACAGGTAGCCAAGTGGCAGTATGCCAGCCCATTTGACGTGTGAATGACTAATTATTTTATTTTTTATTCACGACGGCACAGAGAAGGTATATGCGTTTAGGGTGAGAGATGTTTGTTTGTTTGTGTAAACCAATGTTGCCATTTATCTCCAAAACTAATAGTCCGATTTTGATGTGGTTCTCAGTAATGGGTTCGTGTTGATTGGTGCTGGTTCTTAGATGGGTCTTACGGTAGTAACTCACTAAGGGGCGCTGCAGTAAATATTTGTTTGTGCAAACCAATGTTGCCATTTATGTTTTAAATATGTATAGTTTTCATAATATATTATCACTATAAAATAAACTATATAGTGTATAAAACGTACATGCCCTCTAAAAAGTCTGAAATAAAAAGCAAAATTAATTTTTTTTTTAAAACCCACGACGTTTAAACCGCAAACGAAAAACGATAATATAATTTAAAAATCCCCGACGTAACCAGATTATGTAACGAAAGATAATAAACGTAAAAGGCTTTTTATAACACTTCCTTACGTGCCTATTTGTTTCTCGAAGATGTACTTATATGTGGCGATAATAAATAACATATAACAATCGATGACAAACAGAGAAGAAAAAGGTACTGAAGTGTTTTGTCTTTTGCATATTTATGAAGAAGATAAAATCGTTTGGTGGCGAATTGACTCACCCTCTTCTACTTGTCTAGCCTCTTCCCTCCCCTCCTCATCACATAACAATTCGTTTGAAATTAACAATGAGTTGTTTAGAATGTAGTCATAGAAAATCAAAACCATTTGCCGTTATTCAAATGTTTGTTTTTATAATAATCACTTTGTCAACAAGCTTTAATCTAATATGCAAATGCCTGTTCAAGGTGAGAATAAAAACGGTAGGTACTAATTGTTAATACCTTGGTGTCTTTACATACTTATATACATTTGTTTGTGATATATTTAAAAAAAACACCTTTAAATAAAGAGCAGTGTGCCTATGACGCAATGTCTACCTCACATTGTGAGATCAGGGTGGTTAAAGTTGCTAAATGGGAATTATAGCGTTCCGCGAACGGGTCATCACCGTGTGTCTGAACATCGAACAGTTAGTAGACAGAGCCCGCTTGCCACCTTTCGGGCTAGCACTGAGAGGACCGTTGAGGACACATATTCGCAGCATCGCATTCACTTATTTTAGGCGCAGTACGTCACATCGTAGCTACGGCCTCACTTAAGGGGCTGCCAAGCGTAAAAAAAAAAAAAATGATGATAAAAATTCAATTTTTTTAGAATGCATGCATCCGATATATTAGTTTACAGCTGACTACAAGTCTTTACTTACTTTTACACTTAATATCATGGATAAAAGACTAAAAAGCATTATTATAACCATTGGCATCGCTATCATGCGAAGGAATTGATGACTCCCCGGCACGGTCTTGCGAGTTGGCAGCACTTTTCGCATTCTATTTTTTTTATTGTGAAATATAAATTTTAAAACACTCAATACGAAAGCACCACTGCTGGGTGCTGGTGAGAATGAGCCTTACATTTCCCACCTCTGATTGTTTGTGTGACTGCTATTGATCCTGGTTTACTTTCGTGAGTGATATTCATGTTTATTAGAGACTATACTATAAGCGTCCTGCCGCCTGACACCATCGCGGCAGGACGCTTCACTCCTTGAAAAAGGGCCCCCGTCGGGTCCGAAACTAGTCGAGCATCCCCGAAATACAAACGTGAGTAAAACCGTATAGTCTCTAATAAACACGTTTTTTACATTACAACATATTTATTATTTATTTTTCTGTTCTTCTTCATTGGTTATTTATCCGCTTCCGAAGCTAAACTTTGTTCAAATCGTCATAATATGTAAAACTACTCTTCTATAATATTACTGGTACCTATTACGCTTACATTAGTTTCACCTCTAAATTTGAGTGGGTTACTGGGTTTCCGTCAATAGTATAAGACAAGTAATTAAGTAGGTTTTGTAAACTCGATTTCAAGGTAATTGATACTTGTTAATAAAGAGTATGTAATCCAAAATGCTTAGATGTTCAAGTTCGATTATATCATTTGACATTCTGTTTATTTACAGTTTATTAAGTTGACACGGTAATAGGTTCGTGTTACTATTATTAATAAAACGTATTTCGTAGATAATCATTTCCCTAATACCAGAAAAGAAAATTATTTCAAGGAGATTTTTAAATAAAAAAACACTTTTTATCAACTTTTGAGGCAAGCTCTAAATTTTGCTTAGAAACGCTCACAATAATAATGATGTATTGTTGGTCAGTATACATCCGGTACTTTCACCATGTCTCGCTTTTGTGTTAATTCTCTGTATTTATTTTGTTACATATGCACTTTATATTCGCCAAAATATTATTTAGTTACCGTGCATACTTTGGTTTAGACATTCGCAAGCTCGCAACCAAGACAAATATTGGGTACCATCATTACTCTTGCTACAAAAATTTTGCGAACTGGTTCAATGGGAAACAAATAGAGATAGCTCAAACTATGATTTGGCTAGAACCCAAGGATCATGTAAGTGTTATTTTTGTCAATCATGGTTGTCTGATGTCAAAAGTTTGCCAAAGAAGTTCTTCTGTAACAAAACCTACACCACATTCGGAAGATCTTACAGTGCCTAAGCCACCAAGTCACGTTGAACACTCTAATACAGGGGTCGGCAACCTGTGGCTCTTTCGATGTAAAGTTGTGGCTCTCCATTCCATATGTAATAAAATATTGTTTAGAGGTCATCAAGTCCTTATCCGCAACATTTCTTATGATTGTATTTACAAATTTAATTGGCTCCATAAAAATTAGAAAATTTTGTAAATTAACTTTTGGCTCTTCCGTCTCAAAAGGTTGCCGACCCCTGCTCTAGTAGGTACTACTTCTGGTTCTGATGACGAATATGAACCCACATTTTATCAGTCAAGCAGAGCTCGACGACCTTGTTTAAGACTTAGACTTGTCAGAAATATTAGGTTCAAGATAAAACCAATGGAATCTTCTACTTAATAGTATTTTGTTTAGAAACTAAACAGTTGCCTCAACACAAAAAGCCTTGTAAATCAATTTGTTAAATAATTGGGTTGCCATATGCAGTTAAATATGCTCTTTTTTATGAAAATCTGTGCAATGTGTAAATCTAAGCGAGTGATGAGCACGGTGAACTCTTTTACCAAGATATTGTTTTAATTGAAAAGCGTTATCAGCAATGCTTGCAGTCTACTGGTGGCTTGTAATTAGAGAAACACCAACCTCTTTTTACAACAGCCAGTCCAAAAGAACAAAGAAGTTTATATTTTACAACTAAACGGTGCATTTAAAAATAACTACGAAAAATGTTTAAAATTATAAATAAATTTATCTTAAAAGTTATACGCGACAGATATTTTTTATTAAATTTACTGTTTTAGGTTCTCTGTAACATGGCGTTCCTGTCCTGAATCACATAATCATTCACACCATTTAATGATTGATGATTTAATATGTTCATCATCATCATAACTACATTTTATACTAAATGTTACCCGCGACTTCGTGCGCATTCAAATTTAAATTTATCCCACGGGAACTGTACATTTTTCCAGAATAAAAAGTAGCCCATGTCCTTCCCCAGGATGTAATCTATCACCTTGCTAAATTTTATTAAGATTCGTTGAGCCGTTTAGTTGTGAAAAGGTAGGCCTGCCATCACTTAAATTGCCGACGCCGGACAATCTCTTCAAAAATTCCTGACACATGTGTGAAATCGAGATTCTTTCCCGGACACCTTAAAAAAAACGCAGATTCCATTGTTGTTATTAAATTAAACAGCTTGTTCATCTAAGACTTATAAGTTGCCCCTGGCACAGAGTGTCCGGGTTTTACCCGGACGCTTTTTGAAAACCCCGCCCGGACGCTCCCCGGACGCCCTCTAAACTAGGACAAATCCGGGGAAACCCGGACGGATGGCAGCCCTATGAAAAGGTAACAATCAAACAAACAGAGTTACTTTCGCATTTATAATATTAGTATAGATAGTATGGATTATTCATTTATGTAATTATTTCATCAAGAAATATTTAATTAATGCTTTGTGTTCATGTTGATTTCTCATCTAAATAAATATGCTATCACTGGCTAGATGTTAATCACGAATTAGTCTGCACGATTTTCCTTATAAACTCACTGAGTTATTATTACTAGCGTATCTCGATGTATAAAACTACGATTTGGGAGCAGGGAAATTTACCAATAGCCTGAACTATGTTCCAATTGATACCTAATGATATACTTTGAACAAAAGACAACACAGAGGTTATTTAAAAGTGAAATCTTTTGCAGATTAATTTCCAATAAGTTGTTATTATATTAATGTTACAGCCAGTTTGAGGTACAGGTATGCGACGCTCATCTGCTCCTTACCTACCTTTCCTTTTCAATATAATCTCAATTTGCCTTCCTTTATTCTTAAAGTGCTCGGTTGACGGCAATAGGCTTGTCTCCTATTAGGTGAATGGGACCAAAATCTGGGTCCAAACGCCTCTGAATACCCTTACGCGTGAGTGTATGTATTATATTACACTAGCTCGCCCGACAGACGTTTTCCTGTACATCTTAATTTATATTTCTTCTCAGCGTGTGTATGTCACTGAACTCCTAAACGACTGGACCGATTTTAATTAATTTTTTGTCTAAAGGTGGATTCGAGAATGGTTTAGATTTACAATTGGACCCGGTAGGTAGATGATGCTGTGCTAGAGTTCCAGGAATAATATTTTTTTACGTTCCGGCAGAACAACGTCTGTCGGGTCCGCTAGTTTTTAGTAAATTTATTTTGTCTAAAAGCTATTGTGGTTCGTAGTATTCCGGTTATTTTTTAAACTTGTTTAGAAAAAAATGTCCAGCCATTTTTAAGTGATGCGCATACCAACGCAACAGTATTTAATTTTTATTTATATACAAGATAATTGAGCAATATTGTATTACCAGTGTTTTATATTGACGAGTAAGAGGCCTGCCGGCCTTTGTTATCTTCCCGTAATTAATTAATAATGATTTTTTACATATTACTATATACAGATAAAAAACAGAGTATAATAACTTCAGGGTTACCGGACGTGAATACATGATACACATATAACCTACTAAACATTCATATTTATTAATTATTTAATACATTTGTAGAAATTATACGTCACTAATAGATCAAACGCAATTAGCATATTAAATGAACTCGAAACATCGTGTGAAGTACTGTCGAGGTGAACCGGCCTACATTTAAGGTCACTTCTGAATATACAAGAGCTACGGCGTGTATATGTTGTATGACGTTGTCCTGACCGTTATTGTGACGCCACACTCAAAATACATACCTCGATAACACAATTACACAACATAACTCGAACACTACAAGTTCTGAGTGCCTACACATTGAACTTAATGGAACCGATCGAATCGACTAACCTTAGCATTTGTTTACTTTAATTGACGGTTAATATATTAATGACTAGAGCGATTGAGGTCATTTTTGCGAAAATTAGTTTTTATATGAGAGTATTATTGATGACTAGCTGTTGTCCGCGACTTCGTTCGCGTTGAAATTATGGTGAAATCTATGCCGAGGGAATGTGTTATTCCAGACTATATTCTATGTCTGTGCCAAAATTTTATTCAGATCAGCAGCATCCAGCACTTTTTGCGTGTAAGAGTAACAAACATCCATCCATACATCCATCCTCACAAACTTAACTTTTCATAATATTAGTAAGATACGGCGCAGTAACCTTAATTAGACTGCAATAGGGACTGACTCAATTGGTCACTTACCTAAGAAGTTAATAAGTGCGTTATTATTTGGTTGCCGATCGACCTTAACAGATTTTCTGTGTGTAAAATCAAAAACTTTACAAAAACTCTATAATCGATACTTATCACTTAACATAAACTTACTTTAAATTTAAGTTTACATAACTAGAATATTGCAACAGCAAAAACATCTTCGTACACATCTTATGAACTCAAAACATCATGCTTGAATAAAACCAATTTCGCGGAAGGCTGCACAATGCAATTTGTCAGCACGATCCGTCTAAATTCTTAGACAGTTTTTTTTTTAATACGTTTATAGCTGACAGAATCCGCGACTGCCTGAGGAATTTTCTCATTTTTTGAGGAACAAAGTTTTCAAGAGAAGAAACAAAAAACATTTTTACGTGTACCTTTAAGGGCCATCCATAAATTACGTCACACGTTTGTATGACATTGTGTGACAAGGGGTGGGGGGGGTTAAAAGTTTCATGACGTCACATGCATGCATGTCTGGCAAATGCTGAACCAGACCCTATTTATCTGGCACGTGAGGTACACATGTTTTAAGCCCGTTTATTGTATTTAGATGTAAGTTTACTATAGTTATTGTGTGTCTTAGGTGTCTGTGAATAAAACATTTTTCTTTCTTTCTTTCTTTCTTTCCATGTCAAAGTCTAAAGTATTAAACACAAAACATAACCTGTAAACGAAAGACTACATACGCTATTACACTTTGACTAACAGACAACTTTTTTCAGTTATGCGTGTAAAATTGAAAAATATGTGACATCACACCAGGGAGGAGGGGGTTCCACAAATGTGATCACCTGTGACAAGGATGGGGAAGGGGATCCAAAAATCATGAAATTTGTGTGACGTAATTTATGGATGGCCCCTTACCGTATATTTTTTCTGAGACACCAGCTGCCCATATAGAAGTTTCAATGCCTATAAACACTCGCCACACTTAAGTTGACGGTTCTATCTCCTTTCTTTTTTAACACTCTTTTATTAGCTTTACTTGTAATAAACTAACTAACAATGTAAGCAAATCTGGAAAGTCAATTTTAACCTACTTCTAACTCGCAATCGAAATGAAACTTCGTATGTTGGGCGACCATTAGTTAAAGGAAATATACCTACTATTTTGAAAACGAGTCATAATATTACAAGCGAAAACAAAAAAGTTTTAAATAAAATATGAAGGAAGGCATTACATAACTTGATTACGTCGTTGCCGACGTCTTTTATTTCAATTTTCTTACTCATTAATTAGCTTAGATATACCGAATTTAAAATATGTGTCATTTTACATACCTACGCACACCCAAACCGGTATCACCAAGGGGTCGAGGCGTATTAAACATATACATTTAGCCAACAATGGTCCCACTCACGTAATAGGGGGATAGCCTATTGCCGTCACCGAGCACTTTGGGAATTAAAGATGTCAGTATATCAAAAGGCAAAGATAGGTATAAAGGAAAGCAATGGAAGGAGAAAGGTATTGCTTATAGAGATGCATTAGAGAGTGTAAGCAATAACTTGAGGTCATTGTCGCATAACTGTAAGTCAAATTGGCTATCTTCTCGACAGAGACCTTCAACCTACACCTACTTCTACCTCTAAAAAAGTGTATAAAAAATTATTCATTTAAACATACTTCGAGCATTTTATCTTTGAATTTAAACGTAGCATACAGAACATAGAAAAATTGCATGCTCCAGACATAAGTAACTCTTACATGTCTCACAGAAATACTGTTTTACGTTCTTTCTTCACTTGGCATAGGAAACATCTACATATTTTACCAGGATTTATTTTTTTTACTTATTCGTTTGCGAAGATTTAGAGAAAGATGGTTATTATTTTTTCTTGGCTGTAGATCATTCAATCAGTGCAAAGCCCAAGTTTAAAAAAAAAAACTTCTACGATAACATTTCGTTCGTTTTCAGTGTTTAATATCTCAATATTTTTTTGCAATTATTTTAGCAGTGTTCAGCAGTATCCAGAAAATCAAAGTAAATGGCCATCTCCTCTAATTTCTCGTGACGTCATAACACCGAATTAGCTTGTCTACGTTGTAAACCAGTTGTCGATCGTGACATTACGGCCTGATTGTGAAAAAAAATTATAACTCGACGTAGTACCTTTAAATGTCACGTCGTATGCCTGGTCGGGTCTGTGAGACCCGTGAACGCTTTATGGACGTTTTTCTGCTAAGGGAGGACGTCGGACACCAAGGTGGCGGGCGCCGCGTGTAGAACGAAACATAACGGTCAGCTATTGAATGCGGTAGAGCCCAAAATTTTAATTTGAATGAACTACAACATACTCTGTGTAGGTGTGGGTCTGTGAAACCCTACCAGGCATACCGAGGGTTAACAGAAGGAGGGCAATTTAAAGAAATTATATTTTCAACTAGCAACCCGCCCCGGCTTCGCACAGGTACAAATTATATACCAAAACCTTCCTCATGAATCACTCTGTATATTAGTGAAAACCGCATGAAAATCCGTTGAGTAATTTTTCAATTTCTCGCGAACAGACAGACAGACAGACGCGGCGGGGGACTTTGTTTTATAATATGTAGCGATGAAATCACTATTGTATACCTTAATACCGATAATTTCAATTCCTGCGTAACAGCATGCCACCGGTGTAGTGTGCGCATGGATGGACTTGTGAGTAAAAATGTCAACTCCTCCGTAACCGTCACTTCTGTCTCCTCTAAAAATATTGTATCCATTCAATTTTAAACTATCCGAGGGATGGAGCCATGTCTCACTTATAGCAGCAATATGAATTTTCTCCTGTGACACTTCCAATATTTTGTATTTTAATACGTAACGATTGGTTTTTTTTAAATAAAATGTTCTATTTAGTTAAAAGCTTTTCAAATCTTACTTTTCTCTCTTTCACTAACGTTATTGGGGGTGAGTACGGAGGCGAGGAAATATTATATTTGTCCTGACTTTCGCGGGAACGGCGTAGGTGAACGGGCTTGTTTGTGCCGAAGCAGTATGTTCTACTTCTTAATAGGTTTAGGTTTTAGAATAGAAGCATAAGTTTGATTTTTTTGTTAGGGCTTCCATCATCTTCACATTCAACCAGGCAATGAGAGGTATTATCTATATTCTCAACAAATATAACCGGTTCTATTGTTTCAATAGGTGAGGTTAGAGGAACGTAAATCATGAGTGCCTTTTTATGTACAATTAAATTCAGTCATTAAATCGCTTATTTTTTTTTCTTTAATATACTCGGGACATGTCCTATCTAAGGCCATATGAGGCCCCAAACAGTTAACGCTTTTATGTCTTGGTCTCACAGTTGGAGTGGTTATTACCGCCTTTTGGGCAGACAATTTTTATTGCAGGACAGAATTTAATGATATGCTCGTATTTCCAGCACTTTGAACACTGGGAACCTGGGAAGACGTATTTTCCCACCTTAATACGTATATTATTAACATAGATATATGGCGGTATAAATGAACCCATTGAACCGCTCATGCCTGCCTTATCTGTATTAAGACGCATTAGGCGTTTTACCCATACAAGTACTGCCGGGCTAGGACAAGAGAGACTTCAAAATATCTTCTTCAGAAATATTAAGGTTAATATCTCTTAGGACGCCCTACGGTACTTGTGTCTCCGTAGAATTCTGTACCCTTCAACCCGTCTCCGTTAAACTTTTACATATTACCAATTAGGCGCGCGAATTGAATGCAAGTCCGAGGTGAAGGGCGGGAGCCCCTCCCCGCTCCACCCGTAAAACTCGTCTCGCATGCCCGCAAACCTCCCAAGCAGCCCGCAAACCTCCCCCGTAGCCCGCAAAATTCGCATAATTTTGCTGTCCTTTCATCTTCAATATCATCATTTCAGCCAAAGGACGTCGACTGCTGGACATAAGCCTCCCTTACATTAGCGCATTCCTGGGTTCTGCATTCAACTCGCGGGCATACCTACTGTACTTATTTGCATACTTATTGTACAGAAAAGCAAAGGAGGCCCAAGTTATCTATATATTAATCCGTGAAGCGAAAACTTTGGATCCCTTTTTACGAAAATTGGGCGGACGGAGGAGTATGAAATTTCGCACACTTATAGTTTATACAGAGAAGAAGTCACGAATGCTACAATTTTTGAACAATATTTGCTACAAAGTTAAAAAAAAAATGCAAAAACGGGTACATACAGCTATGAGTGTCCAGTATATATTTTGACCTGTCATGGTACAAAAGTCTATACAATGACAGGTCAAGTAATATTGGCCAATGAAATAAACCACGGTCGAAATTCGACCACCACGCGATCTCTAGTATGATATAAATGACCCACGTTTTGCGATTTTATGTTGGGTCATCTGCAATGTAATAGGAGGCTGAAACTGTTACTAACAACGGCCAATGTATAAAGTAGGTCGTATTATATACTAATTGAATAAATAATGTATTATCGTGTTTGGAATTCGTTGGTATGAGATATCAAGTTAGCTACGACAAGTTGAAGGCTGTATTGTGAAACAGATGCTCGTAAACGATACTGGTTTTTAAACTCGATAACTTAAAACGTTGGAATTCATTTGGGTGCGTATAATTTTACTATTAGTTAAAACTGCCTATTTATTCATATCATGCAAAATTAAGCAGGTAAATGCGTGTCGATTGAACCGAGAAGAGTGTGCATTTTAAAATTTAACATTAATGATAAATTTGATAATTTTATAAAAAGCATGAACATGAACCTAAAAATAATATCATATTGCTGAAAATATTGCACATTACAAAGTCTAAACACATAATCCTATTAATATTATAAATGTGAAAATTCATTCTATTTTCATCATTTCCTTTCTGCCATTCCTACCTAACTCTCGCTACCATAGAGTAAGTTACCACCAGCACGCCATTATGAAATGCAATAGTTCATAAGCCACAAAGTGAGGATCACCGACAGAACTCCTGATTTATTACATAATTTTCCACCAATTGATATCAACATATCTCTAAAAATTCATTTCCAACGATTTGTTTACTCAAAACCTTGGACGTGTCAGCAACGAGCACGATGAGCGTTTTCACCAGGACTTTAATTTTTTATCAGGGAGACTGCGACCATACCATTGTTACATGGCTATTTGATGGTGTATTAAAAGAGACACAGATACAAATAAATAGGGAAAAAATAAGGTAGTTAATATATTTTTAATGTTTTTGTAGGCATTTTTAATGTAAATAGAAAATTATTAACGAAAAATACTTTTCATGTCAAGGATAAAAAAGGTGTAAACTAGTGTTAGTGATAACCTAACACGTTGCCGATTCGATTTAAAAAAATTATCGATTTTATTTAAGAGGAACTTAGGCCACGTTCAGATGACGGGTGTCGGGCGCGCGTTTTGCTTTCAACTGAGAAAATGATTGATTGATGATTGATGAAAAAAATAATTTCAACTGAGAGCTTTCAACATAGAGAATATGAAAACTCTCAGTTGAAAATAATTTTTTTCGGTTGTCAAAAGAAGGTTATAAAAAAAAATGATTAAAATTAATTTAATTAAAAATAGCCATGAACACTTTTCGATAGGCTAGCTATCATAGGCATGTTTATAAATAAAAGATATTTGATAAAAAATTTGTCTTATCTGATTTTCAAATGGGTGAAGGTCGATCTTCCACGTCTCTTAGACTACTTGCAAAATGATATACGCACATACAATAGAACGTAACTCTTTATTGCGTAAAACAATAATAATTTATTTTGCAAAAAAAAATCCTACATGTAATGTTTCATGTCTACGAATTACAATAGGAAATCTATTTACTTTTCTTATTACGCGTTTTAATTTTTAATTCCGCGGATCTGAGATAGTTACGTTCTCAAGTAACTGTACCACCACACCACACGGCATTAGCAATATTCTCAACAGCACTTCGTTACAATATACCAACCAATATTCTCTAAAAACGATATTAGTCATTTTACAGTTGGAAAAATGCAGACGGGGTAAAAAAAGGTACTTAACCTTTCTTTTTTTTTATGTTATAGCGGGCAAACGAACAGACGGGTCACCTGATGGTAAATGCCTACCGCCGCTCATGGGCAACTCAAGAGCCACAAGTGCATTGCCGGTCTTTAAGGTAGGAGTAGAGGAAGGGGGGAAAAGGGGGAGAGGTAAGGGTTAGGGCCTCCGGTGCCGAAGCATGGCTCTCCCACGAACAAAGGATTTAAATGCTTATAAATTAAATCAGAGTCGTTTAGGTACTCATAACATTTAAATCGGTCTGATGAACACCTTAATTAACATTGTAAAATCGTTGCAAATTACTAAGCGTAGAATTATTTTGTTTCTTTTTACTTATACTGATTAAATATTCTAGTGTGCCAAAGGAATGTTAATAAAAGCGAACGCTTTTAAGTATATTTAAGGAAATCTAAAGCTTTAAAAGCTATAAGACTTTACACAATAAACAAAATCAAATATTTGTAGTGGTATCTACAAATAATGTAGGTAGGTACCTACGGAATGAGACGGAACAAAATTCTGTGATCTATTTTTGCCATTCGTCTACAAACTCAAATTATAGGTACTCTAAAAATTTTTATTTTTTTCAAACTGGCAACTGGTTTTGTAGCCTACGTATACGTACACAATGAGAACATTTTTAAAAACTTAAAAGTATTCATATTAATGTTGTGTTATCTTGGCATTTTTTTTTTATTTGGTTTTTTAATAATCGTAATAGCAAGAACTAGGTTTTTAGATTTAAAAAAAATAAAACTATTTGCTTTTTAACTTTATTTAAAATCTACAGGACAATGTCTTTTGGTTCAGCTAGATACAAATAAATGATACTGATAGTAGAACGTATACGTACGTACTAGTACGAGGAGTCTGGAATTAAATAAGCAACAAAAATGTCGTACTCAGAACCAAGTCAATGGAATAATGAATATTTGTAACTAATATTAACGACCTATAATGAGCATTCGTCTTCGTCTTATTCATTTTGTTTTATAGTCTATATAAGTATATAAAAATCAATGTTTGTTTGTTTGTCCTCTATGCGTTCCGAAACCATTTATCAGATTGTGATGAAATTTTGTAGGGTGTTTTGGGGAAGCCCGCGCGACCATATAAAAAAATGGTATTGCAACGCATGCCGAGTGCAGGTAGTTTACAATAAAAATAAACAATGCATGGAACATTAAAGGGAAATGTTAATTTTATTGTTGTACACCAAAAAATTCATATCAATGTTGTGTTATCTTGGCAATTATATTTTAATACAAGATTTTACACTTGAAACATTTTTTTTGGATATTTAAGTGAAATCCTCCCGAAGACGCAGACACTAAAAAATAAAAGCATTAAGCTTACCTTTAGCTTCAGATGTTTTTTTAACCAGTATTTAAAAAACGTGTTGTTGTCTCACTGTCCCTACATGGTATTGAGTTACGAGTGTATAATAAGCAAAATATATGTACATATATTAAAATCATATTTCTGTAGGATTTCTTATGGAATTGTATCAGAAATCACTTACGACTGGCTTCGCTACCAAAACTAATATTTTCAGTTCAAAGTAACAAAATAACAATTTTGATTACATACTTATATTCGTATTTTTTCACAAAATGTTGTTGCTTATGTTGTTGCTGTTATTCGATATGACACTTTTGACAGTTCCATTTTCAAATTGGTAATATTTATTATTATAATAGGTAATAATATGCTATACTTATTACGGCGATAAATATATCGTCAACGTAAATTGTTATTGAATGGTAAATGGTAAAATAAATTTTGTTTGGCCCATTTCGATAATCTTGTTATACGTACAAAAAAAACATGAATTACGTTAGTAAGCACACCACTTGAGAACGGATGGCCTATTTTTTTTAAAATTGGTTTTTTAATAATTAATAGCAAAAACTAGGTTTTTAGATTTAAAAAAAATAATACTATTTGCTTTTTTTCTGCGGATGCGAAACAATTACAAACTTTATTTAAAATTGACACGGCAACGTCTCTCGGTTCAGCTAGATACAAATAAATGATACTGATAGTAGTACGTACGTACGTACTAGTACGAGGAGCCTGGAATTAAATAAGCAACAAAAATATCGTACTCAGAACCAAGTCAATGGAATAATTAATATTTGTAACTAATATTAACGACCTATAATGAGCATTCGTCTTCGTCTTATTCATTTTGCTTTATAATCTATATAAGTATATAAAAATCAATGATTGTTTGTTTGTCCTCTATGCGTTCCGAAACCATTTATCAGATTGTGATGAAACTTTGAAGGGTGTTCTGGGCACCGTTCCTGGCCCAAAAAAACTATATAAAGCAATGGCATTGCCACGCATGCCGGGTGCAGCTAGTTTACAATAGAAATAAACATTGCATGGAACATAAAAGGGTAATGTTAATTTTATTATTGAACACCAAAAAAAAATAGCAACATATATTTTTGAAAAAAAAAATACGTTTTTAGCGAAGGAACATTTTTCTTACCGTTATTAAAAATTACAGGAAGCTAGTTTTTTCTTTATTTATACGTATATTCAAACAAAAATTAAAACGATTAGATAATTTTATTACTACGATTTGACTTTACTTAACTATAGTACCGTCAAAGTTCCTAATAAAATATAAACAAAGCAAGCGCAAAAAAATAACATAATATATGTATATTTTATACCGATATATAAGAGTATACAAGTGATAGTAATTTGTTTTAATAAATACAAAACTAAGCCAAGGAATGTTCTAATTATAGAATAATTTGTCTGAATTTTATATGTGTACCGGAATTTAAAAAATGAACCGTTAAGGGCATTCAACATGAAAGACAGAAAAAGTAACCGGTCCGGTACCTATAGGAAAGGAAGTGCATTCGCAGTTCATTGCACTCACCTTGTAAATTATGCGTGAACACAATAATCACTTACACACAAAAAAACGAATAATAAATCAACTTTAATAAATACTTCTAAAAACATTTAACACTGAAGAAATGAAAAATCCCAAACTTTAACACAGAAAAAATTATTATTTTAGTTTTAAAAAATATATTCATCGTGCTTTATCATATATATACGTACAATATTTAAATTATATATTCTAATTTATTTTTTAAATGAGGTCGCGTTTCGTGAATTTCGCGCACGCGCGTTTATCGTCTAAGGTGTATTGCAACACTGGCTGAATGGTGGTTGATTCGGCCTGATGACTGTGCCTAGCGATTAGGCCCGCGTACGATAATACCAAAACAACACTAACAAGCGGTACAATTTAAAAGCTAAAGAACTTAAAACAACCTTTTTTAAGTGCAAATATTTTTTATTGTCTTAGTGCTTTTTTTGTATTTTATTGCCGCTTCTATGACAAAATAAAATAGAAGAGTAGTATAGTAGATGCCAACACTAGATAGCAATAGATCTGGAAATGTATTATCTATACATTATTTATGTATTATGTATTTTTATAGGGTTACAACTAAATACATACATACATGATTACCCTAAAATAAGGCTGCCATCCGTCCGGATTTCCCCGGATTTGTCCTAGTTTAGAGGGCGTCCGGGGAGCGTCCGGACGGGGTTTTCAAAAGGTCTCCGAGTACAATACAACACTGTGTCAGGGCAAAAATTTTAGATGAATTGTTAACTAGCTGTTTAAATTAATGGTGGGAGAACCATGCTTCGGCACGTATGGGCCGGCTCGACTCCGCTCGATACCACGGCCTCACAGAAAACCGGCCGTGAAACAATGCTTGCATTGCTTTTCGCCGCGTGAGTGAGGTTACCGGAGGCCCTAACCCTGCCCTTTCCCCTATTCCCGACCTTCCCCTCTCCCCCTTCTCTTCCCCTCTAATCCCCCTCTCCCGTCTTCCCGCTCTTCCCCTATTCCCACCTTAAAGGGCGGCAACGCACTTGTCACTTTTGAGTTACAGGTGCCCATGGGCGGCGGTGGTCATTTACCATCAGGTGACCCGTCTGCTCGTTTGCCCCCTATACCATAAAAAAATGTATATAGAAACTGCGTTCTTATAATTTGTTTTTAGTGTCCGGGAAAAAATTGCGATTTCACACATGTGTCCGGGGTTTTTAAAGTTTTTGTACGGCGTCGGTAATTTAAGTCATGGCAGCCCTACCCTAAAATCATTTAAATTTGAGAACTTCCATGTATCTAAATTACAGGTAAAAAGGCAATTTACATTGTTAAGTATAAATTTATATTAGTTTAGGTTAACACTTTTAATAACGTGTGTATAAGAATTCTCAGTTTTTAACCGACTTCATTTAACCTCTTGTCTGATCTCTTAAAATAAAACAAACTGCCACCTTAAACATTAAGATCACATTTATTCTTCACTCATATTCTGTTTGTCGACGATTTTCTTTATTTTTAATCGACTTTAATAAGGAGGAGGTGGTATGTTCAGCGATATTTCCTTCAATTATGAACCAATTTTAAAAATATTTTTTTTGTTTGAAATGATGTGCTCCCACGGTGGCTCTATTGTCATGTACCTAGTGCCTTTATAATGTTACCTTATATTTAAAGTGTCACATGTATTAATTGTATTATAGTATTTTCAATTAAGTTTGTAACCAGTAATTTTTCACTTTTCAGTGCCCGTTGTTAGTGAGTGTTTAAATTATTTTTTAATGTGTTTATTGACTACTGGCTGTTACCCGCGAGTCCGTGAGCGTGGAAATTTAAATCTATCTCACAGCAACCCTACATTTTCCGGGATAAAAAGCCTTTTTGAATTTCCAGACTATTATATATCTCTTTGCCAAATTTCATTCAGATCCGTTTAGCCTTTCTGGCGTGATTAAGTTACAAACATTTACGAAACTTTCGCATTTATAATAGTAGTAAGATTGACGAACTTCGGTTTCATTATTAAATTTACGAAACCTTTTTTATCTTCGACAGGCTTTAATGTTATAAAAGTGTATGGTCTCAGATGTATGAGAGTGGAAAAAAATGTTAGAATAAAAACATGCAAATTGAAATGTTTTTCTCAAATTTTCAATAATGATTATGGTTAAAATTCGACCACCGGGCGAATACTAGTTAGTTATTATAAATATACAAAATTATTGTATTAAACAATAGAAGAGAAAAAAATCTGTGACTACTAATGAAAATCATGTGATTAGCAAATAAACAGAGCAGCCATGAAAAACGGGTTTTTTAATTGCGCATAATTTCTAGTTTATGTTATAGGGGCAACATAATAAAGTTTTAAAACAAAATAATAATAATAACTAAGTATATTTATGAAGGTACTTAAATTATATATGTTGCAGTCAAAACTTTTAGTCAGTCTAAAGTACTTTTACCTGGAGAATTGTAATTACTAGCAACCGGCCCCGGCTTCGCACGGGTAGCAAAGCATTACATTGATTTTTGCCGACATCTTCAACAATAATTGTCATATTGCAACCATTTTTTTTTACACAATACTTTAATGAATAACACACCTAAACCTTTCTTATGAATCACTCCGTCTCGGTAGTTATTGTTTATCGCAAACAGACAGACAGACGCGGTGTGGGACTGTTTTATAATATCGCCTCCCGGCAAAAAAGTGTCATATCACATGTTAGGTACGTTTAACATTTTTATAGCATTGAATAGCAAATGTTGCATTTGGTCAGCTGTAAAAACATCGTTATTAGCTCAGTGAAAAAGGGAAATTTGTTCCCTTGTTGTCTGTTTTATTCAACTCACAGGCATAAAAGTCGTGTCTTCTCGAAATAGCTGTTTTTCTATTTTGACACTTTTTTGCCGAGAGGCGATATGTAGTGATGACTGAAATTCGCTGGTTAAAAGTAGTTCATAGGTTAGGTTAGATACTTTTACAATCTAACCAAATAAAAGTGATTTTAACTGATGCTACAGTGGTAAGTACTTTTGACAAATAGCTTCGGTCAAAACCACATTTAACCATAAATTTGCAGTCATAATCACCAATGATTTTCAGCTGAAACTACTTTTGCCCAAACTTTTCAGTCAAGACTACTTTTGGCTGGTTTCTTTTTAGTTATAAGTACTTTTGAGCGATTAAGAATTTTGACCGTAACGTAAAAATAATAAAAAAAAACGTCTGCGACAGTGACTTTTGTTTTAGAATGAGAACTTTAGAGATTTTATTAGACTTTTGTTTTATAAGGGTCAATCAACTTTTATTTGTCCAAAGACGACATTGCTCTGTCACTGGTCAAAAACAGAAAATATACAGGATGTTACAAAAAGGTGTGGTCAAATTTTAGAAGCGTTATGTGTAAAACTTTCAACAGCAAGGTTTTTGTCACGTAAAAACATAAGTGGTTGATACAAATGGTGCTTTCGTTGTTTGTGTCGCTAAGGGTTCGGAAATGTGAGAACTTGACGTCGAAGTGGTTAATCAGATATTTTAAGACTAAATATGAGATAACTTATATGAGGTATGCCTCATTTTGATTCAAGTGGGTTGTGAATTACACTTTGTTCAGAATAATGGGATGATTAAATATAATAATATGTATATATCGTGGCTAGATCTTAAAATTGATCACTTCATGATGTGGCCGACCATTTCATGAAATATGAATATTTAATTCCAGGTCTGGCCAGAACTTACAGAAAAACTGCTGGAGTATGCATTATCTATTTGGAACCCCTTCTATAATAGATACAGGGAGAGTCTGGAGTCTGTGCAGAGAAAGTTTATGTATACTATGCAGTATAGACAGATGTTACCGTATAAGTTATACAAAATTAGAAAATAGACGTAAATTGCTCGAATCAATGTTACTATATCGATATCTCCTATAACAGATACGACTGTGTAACTCTTATTTCAAATAACATTGCTTTTAGAACACCTACTGGGACGCACTGCCGTAACCCCTGTTACTTATTCGCCACTACATTGTCGAACTAACGCAGGCAAAAGTCCACCATTATACCGGCTAGTTCAATCTTATAACCAGAACTTCAATATGTAGTATAGACATTGCAGCATTGCGTCCTAGCGCCTTTAAAGGTATAAAGGTAACGTAGTCAAATTATTAAACAAGTAATTATTAAATAACTACTACTACTACAACATAGTTACAGCCTCTGCCTAGTTTGGGATCAGACGGCCGTCTGTGAGATGTGTCAAGTTATTATTATTACTATGGTGAATGGTAAACTACATTACCATACATCTGTAAACGCCTTTTAAAATCCTTTATTAGTTGCCCACTCGCTGGATTTTGAGGAAAAATAATAATAATTTTAAAACATATAATTTGAAGACAAAAACATACATACACTCCAAAAAACATAACCCTCCTTGCACAATAGGGTAGATAGACCTACCATTCTTATTTCTGGCGCAAATTTGAACAGAATTTACTCAACTTGTGGTAAATGGTGTGCTGATTATTCATTGATCTAGCCAGATCTGGAATGAAATGATCGTATTTCATGAAATGGTCGGACACATCGTGAAATGGTCAATTCTGAAATGTAGTAATTAGATAAGAAAATAAATGAAGTGAGGGGGGGCTCCATGAGAAGCACCTCCAGTCTACAATAGATTTCAAACATTAGTGTACTTAAATCGTTAATAGTTATTTGCGCCGTGGACACAACGTAAAAATCTATGTTATTTATTTTGAACATTTTTTTTCTCATCTCATGTCTCGTTAATTTTAATTACTGTATTCTACGCAACAATTAATACATTAATTATAAAAGTATATTATTATAGTAGTAGTATATTAATTTATAAAAGTACTAGCTGTGCCCGCGACTTCGTCTGCGTGGAATAGTGTATTTATGTAGAATCAACAGCCTAAAAAATAAGTTTCAAGCTTCTAGCTCTAAATATGACGATACTTCCATACAACTTTTCACCCAACTTTTCAACCTTTCAACCCCTTACACCCCTTTTTTCGCATAAAAAGTACTCTCTAGTACGGCTCTAGACTATCTGTGTACCAAATTTCATTTAAATCGGTGCAGTGGTTTTGGCGTGAAAGGGCGACAGACAGACAGAGTTACTGTCGCATTTATAATATTAAGTAAATAAGGATTAGTAAGGAAGTAAGGATTAAAGTTTACATTTAAATGATAAAACTATTTAGCTGTACAAGTTATCGGATATTATACCATTTGATTTGATGAATGGGTTGATAACGACCTAAGCTGAGGATCTACCATTCAGTATTGATCGATTTGATAGCCCGTTTATAGTAGACTAGCAACCCGTATTCATTTTTTCCGACATCTTCAACAATCATCGTCATGCTATTTTACACAAAACCTAATTAAAATTCTACACATAAATCTTCCTTCGTCTATTGGTGAAAACCGCATTAAAATCCCTTGCGTAGTTTAAAAGATCTAAGCGTACAGACAATGAGAAGCGCCTTTGTTTTATACCATGTAGAGAAGATCATAAACTATAGCATCACGCTACCATTCATAGAAGTAGTATATACAGCTCACCGTTCAGTTAGTAAGAGCGGAGCAATAGCTTAAAGGATCTACCAATCTTTTAAAAACACGCGAAGTATAACAGCAGGTCGTGAGTGTACTATCACTATAGAGTTAGTAAGGAAAGAATGTCCGATTTGCAAGCTATTCTTTGGCTAACGTAATACCTATATATTTAAATATGTGAGTATAGTCTTCACCAAGTACAATAAATAAAAAATCCTAGGTACATTAGGAAGACGCCGTCGAAAATAATCAGTTAGCCATTCTTGGAACATATCACAGGTGTACTCATTTTGACTGCAAGTTGTAGATATTTGCGACTTCTTTACCTATGTACACGTTCGTTACACTATGTAGGTATGTGGATTTAGATATCTTGTATAGAGGAGCAAGAAAATTGATTAATAAGGCCACCGATGGCGCTGATATTGAATTAACAAGTTGTATTTATACGACTAAAGGTCATCACACACTATACCGTCACGGTAACGGTACGGCTCCAACCCAGCAATTAAGTTGGCATTCAAATCTGAGCATTAAAACGTGGTCGTATAATATATTTCATAATGTCAATATGAAAAAGCCAACGGCGGGCAGTAAGCGCGCTTGCTGCAACTGCGCTTGCTGTAAGCTCGCGATCAGCGCGCGGTCCGCGTGCTTACAGCGCTCGTCGAAAAAACTTCTCTTGCGAGCCGCCAGCAAACAAACTTCGCGTCGTGTCGCACATGAAGACGATGAAATTAGCTTGCTCGCAGTTCGCGCGCAGCCCACGGCTGCGCGCGGACTGCGAGCTTGCACCTCGTGGGCGACGCGTGGTAAATCACGCTGGCGGGCTAGCGGTAGCCTCAATTTCAGGTGGCGCCGTGCTACAGCTGTGCCATTGCAGTGCCGTAATAGTGTGTGATGACCTTAATGCCGGTTACTTTACACATGTTATATATGCGTAGCTTAGCACATCTTACAAACTTTAACAATCAGTTTACTTTTGGTGTATTGCACTTGTTCGTTTGTTGCCTTTTATGAGAAATCGCTTGCTCCTACCGATGTATATCAATACTTATCGATAAGAGCGATAAGTTTGATATACATCGGTTGCTCCCAGCCAAGTTATAAACTTAAGGTTTTCTGTAGGATGCATTCTACAAGAACCCACCGCCCAAATGAGGCCACTTCTAATAACGTTCGAGTATTATCATTATCCTTTGGTATATTCGTATTAATTACGTCGTACATAGACTATGATTGTTTTTTTATTGGGGTTTCTATTTTGGCTATTTGATCATCAATACAAATAAATAAAATTGAAGTGTCTGTTTGTAATGTTAAAATAATAGTTTTTTTTAAGCTCATCAGTCATTTGCACGATACCTACAGCTAAAGATTTTTATTTTTTGTCTGACTGTCTGTTTGGTACCGGCTTATCTCCGGAATGGGTGGACCGATTTCTACGGGACTTTCACTGGCAGATAGCTGGTGTTATAAGGAGTAACTTAGGCTACTTTTATTTTGGAAAAAGAATTAGGGTTCCGTGCAAAATATATAAATATCTACACGCGAGCGAAGCCGCGCGGGAACTGATAGTTTTTTAATAAAATCAGCAGATAGGTAACTTAAATTTGAAAATCTATTCAGTTCCAAATTCGAAGGCGACTTGTCTCACCTCACCAATTATATATTCGGCACTCCTGAAGTGTTACATAAATAAAACACAGTCAAATAATTTAAATAACAATAGAAATGTTTAGGTACCCTAAGAAATGTAGAAACCGCAACGCAGAACTAGTTCTGAAAAAGATATAGCTCACGAACTAAAATATAGCTAGTGATTGTCAGGAAATTTAGATATAGTTTATTTAGCAATTCTTAGAATTTCATACCGCGATACAAAATCGATTTTTGGAAGTACGATAGATGCACATCGCCAGACATGTCCACGACACGCAGGATGGATGAATTTGTTCTTGGACACGAGCTGTTAGTAACAAAGGTGGGATAACAAAGTTTAGATTTACACTATACAAAAAAAAAAGAAAGAAATAGTTAAAACCTAGATATTTTTATAGTGCATTTTTTTACTATACGGTCGTTCTAAGAAATTCCAAGTCAAGCAGATCACAAAATTATAAGTATGATTTGTAGAACGAAAGATACTTTATAAAAAAATATTCAAGGTAGTGAAGCATTAGGTACTCCGATTTATCACTACATATTATAAAACAAAGTTCGCGATAAACTGAAAAACTACTGAACAGATCTTCATGCGGTTTTCACTAATAGACAGAGTGATTCATGAGGAAGGTTTAGGTGTAGACTTTGTTAATATTTTGTGTAAATTGATTAAAATATGTTGATGATTGTTGAAGATGTCTCTGCTACCCGGGCGAAGCCGGGCGGGCTAGTAAATTAATAAAATGTTATAACATGTACGCGATTAAAAAATTATAATCGACCTTTTTTAAATAAAAACCAATTATTACTTTTAAGTGGAATTTTCTATATAACAAACCACAGAATTGTAAAATTCTGTGTAAGAAAACCGTGACCGCAGCTTCGCCTACGTTTAACAATACCTATTACTGAAATAAAAAGTAACATAAGTTACTTCTGGATAAAGTAGCTTTGTAATTGTAAAAGAATTATAAAAATCGGTTCAGTAGTTTCAGAGTTTAACGGCTACAATATTTCCTCTTTATAATAATACTGTAGATGATAGTACTTAATCTCCATTACAAACAACAAATTCATCGCTAAATGGTTTCACTGCAGTCATTTTGTATTTAATTGTTAAATTTACACGTGGACCCACGTGAACCACAGGAAGTACAGCAATTGACGAATGAGATCTTAATTATATATTTTTGAGTCAAAATGAATACATGGACTAAAAATCTTGCTGTTTTCTTTGGACTAAGGCTGCATTTTCATCTGAGATATGCGGGGAATATGTGCAAAACGGTGAAGGTACCTAAAGCTATTGGGCTATAAATCAAAGTCAAGTGAAAACTTAAACGAAACGACGAACTTAAAACGTCACATTAGCGTCATCATTAGGTTGGTGACATTAATTAATAAGGAGCTGACAGAACTCAAAGTTTAGATTAGCGCCCTCTAATGGATCTATATATGTATTATTAGCGTGACGGTCACGAGCTCAGTACTTTTTCCCCATAGCAAAAGTGCACAAACGTGCCTGCGAGAGGAAATAGGTACTGAACAATTTTTTTTTACTATTCATACATACTAGATATCGCCTGGTGGTCGAAATTTGAACATAATTCATATATGTTTTACTTACCCATTCATTTTAGTATAAAAACTGTCATTGTTAAGGTGCTCCCTCACCGGGAGCATTCGCCTTTATTGTAATAATTATGATTCGATTTTGAGCATTACATTACAATACTGCCTCCCTGACTGACGAGCATTCGTCTATAATGTAACATTTATGATTCGACTTAATTAGTTGATTCTACATGTCAGACGAAGCGGTCGTTGTGCTGAGCGCGGCAAAATTAATTCGAAATTGTTATTTACCAAAAAAAACACAGAAGAAACGATATTGTTGTCATAAATTATTTCAAAACCGACTAAACACAGGCGGATTTATAAGTTGTATCAAAATATTACAGATTGTATCATTACAGGTTGCGCACTGTAATGCTTGGTTCTCCTCCCTCACTGATGTAATGCTCGAATCTGTAACATTACAGGTTAGGCGTTATAATGCTCGGTTCTCCTTCCTCACTGATGTAATGCTCGGATCTGTAACGTTACATTACAGGCGAACACACCCGGTGAGGGAGTACCATTAGACTTTCCGTACCATGATTGGTCAACATACCTACATATTGTCAAGCTGGACTGCGCGCGCCCTCTTGCAACCTTTGTGGATAGATGATTAAACCTCTCTGGCGCGCGAAGTCTTACTGGCAACTTCGTGCTCAAGATTCGAAGTAATTCGTATTTGAAATAGTTCAGAGAATGGAACCATGAAACAGAAGACTTTCATCGGAGACGCTGTGAGAGACAGTTACCCGTGTTGACGCACGGAACCTCAAGATATATTATATGTTTCATTTCAATTGTGTTATTGCAAGTTATATTGATTATATGAATGTAAAACGTTAAAGGTTTCAGTAAAAACCTCTATTTCACCCGCGTAATCTTTTATTCCTCTTTCCTAGAAATTAGATCCATCTTTCCTGGTACGGCTCACCCTCTGAGTCTTCGCAATATATAGGAGGCGTGTAGCTTGATGTAGGCGTTTTCACGTAATTCTAGTAACACATTGTTCCCCCCGTGTTTGTCACAGGTGGTCACATTTGGGTAACATCAGGTGTGACGTCACATGTTTTGCAATTTTACACCCAGAGCTGAAAATAGCAGTTCTGAATTATTTTTTTTTAGTAAAAGTGTAATAGCGTATGTAGTCTTTCGTTTACAGGTAATGTTTTGTGTTTAATACTTTAGATTTAGACATGTGACGTCTTGTCACACGTCGTTGAACCCCTCCCCCCTTAAAGTGTGACGTAATTTATGGATGGCCCCTTATTAATATGTATTAGAAGATTGTTATAAAGATAAAAATAATTATTCTATTTTTAGAAAACGTGTAAGTACAGAATAACATTATCTAGACTTGTTTGACCACTATCGCTATCGCGGCTTAGTGTCTTTTTCCCACAACTATTTCATCACTTTTATCTATTTTTGGACAAGTAGGAACATGTCGGACAAGCGCGTCTTGTTGACTGATTGTTTCGTCTTTTCCATCCAGTCTGTAGTTAAGTAAAAGATACCACGGTGTACCTCGTACACACCTATTACATACTAGCTGTTGCCCATATATAAATATCGGAAATATCGTTAATTTTTCCGGAATATCGGATTATATGTCGGTGCCAAATTTCATCTAGATCCGTTCAGCCGTTCTGGCGTGATTGATAACCTGATGATCAAATTTTCGCATTATTAAATAATTAGCAGCAAGATATATGGCAAGACTGGCTCTGCCCCGCGGTTTCACCCGCGTAAGTCCCGATGCCGTGGGAATATCGGGATAAAAAGTAGCCTTTTTTTTAATCCAGGTCTCCAGCTCTCTACATACCAAGTTTCATCGCAATCGGTTCAGTAGTTTTTGCGTGAAAGAGTAACAAACATCCATACATGCTCACAAACTTTTACGTTTATAATATTATATGGTAGGAAGTAGGATCTACAAACTAGACAACAATAACGAGACCATCAAGATGACAATAGTCACTCGTGCGTGTTAATTCGTATCGTGAACTTCGTATAGTGAACCAGGTTCACGAGCTGGTTGATATATTCTCGTGTCGATTGAGTGAACTCGCAAAAGAAACTTTTTTTAGTTGTAAGTTATTTAGATACAGTATAATATATAAATAAAATACTCGTATAGTATTGGTATAGGTATAGGGCTCTGTTTCCGCATTTAGACTCCAGGTCCATTATGCGTTCAGACAGGCTGCTTATTTGAGCCAGCCTAGCTCCTTCCAGAAGCACAGAAGCCTCCTGGGGCGTTCGCAGGCTTCTAGGAGCCATCTCGCACCCGCGAGAATATTTGCCCGTTGTGTGGCCACTCCCTCCCACTCCAGGATAACGTGGGCGGCCGTTTCCTCCGCGTTGAGACATCCTCTGCATAGAGGGCTGTCTGTCGCACTGATGGTGAATAGGTGCCGGTTTAGGGCTAAATGGCCCGTGATTGTTCCTAGAACTATTCTGATGTCGAGTCGGTTGAGGCTGAGCAGTCTGCAAGTTAAACGTGGTGAGACCTCCGTCAGCACCAGTTTAGACTGTCTACAGCCCGGTGTGTCGGCCCAACGACCGTTGTGCGCTTCACGAGTCCGTTGCCTTACCCATGAGCGAAGTTGATTAAAGGGAAGTGGCAGTAGTATAGTTGGACCTGCCATTGACGTTACAGATCTCTTCCTTGCCAGCTCATCGGCGGCGTCGTTCCCGAGTGAATTACTATGGCCTTTGATCCATTGCAAAATTACCCCATTGGCAGAGGCTAACCGCTCTAGCGTCTGGTGGCATTCATAAATGAGACCGGAGTTCATGGTGTTGCCCTCCAGGGCCTTTAAGACGGCCATACTGTCTGACAGTATTCGGATGTTGCACTCCTTTATGCCTTTTGACATGACCGCAGTCGCGGCGTAAGTTATTGCAACACACTCGCATTGAAATATGGAGCTGTGTTGACCAAGCGCCAGTGATATTTTGATATTTAGATCTTGTGAGAAAACTCCGGCTCCAGTCCCTGACCCCATCTTGGAATCATCCGTATAGATTCGCACTTCATGTATTGACCACCAGATTACCAGATTCATCCCGGTCGTTTTCAAATAGTTGTATTTGATACTTCCTCTCGAAGATGTGTTGTTTCGGGATCCTGTCGCATGGGGCAGCGATTAGTAGTTGATATTCCACTAGTTGATTCCATAATTTGATATGGGGACCCTCCTCTCGATTATACCACAGACCTAAAAGTTTAAGTCTGATGGCTGCCACAGCTGCCTCCTGTTGTATATACAGGTCTAGTGGGGTAGATCAAGAGCCACCTCAAGGGCAGTTGTGGGAGTTGTGCGCATGCAACTAGTGACGGCAGTACATGCTAGTCTCTGGAATTGCTGCAGTTTGTTCCTGACAGTGCTTAGCTCCGTTCTCTGCCACCAGGCAATAGCACCGTATGTGACGATTGGCCTTATAGCCGTTTTGTACAGCCATAGTGTGATTTTCGGTGATAGTCCCCAACTTCTGCCGAGGAGTCGCTTGCATTGGCAGAAAATAATGCAGGCTTTATTTAGTTTTGCGTCCAGGTGCCTGTTCCAGAGGAGTTTACTGTCCAGTATCACTCCTAGACACTTGACCTCCTTGGTAAGGGCTAGACGGGTGTCTATAATTAACTCCGTCTTTGTCAGGTTCACTGTTAAGTTGTGTTTTTCGCACCACTGTTCTACGACCTTCAATGCGGACCTCATTTGGTCGCATACCACACTCTCAAAGCGGCCACTGATGAGGATGGTCATTCCGTCCGCATAGCCCACTGTGAAGAACTTGCGGTCATTGAGCTGGGTAATGAGCTCTTCGACCACAATGTTCCATAGGAGAGGTGAGAGGACTCCGCCTTGCGGACATCCTCTGGCCACCACCCCTCTCAATGTGTTATTCACAGTAAATTGTATGGCTCTGTATCTAAGCATGCTGTCGATCCACCCAGCAATTGTGGAGTCGACCCCATGTCTTGACAGAGCCTGGCTTATGCTGGTGAAGCTGGTTTTGTGAAAGGCACCTTCGATGTCGATGAAAGTTCCTAGGGTTGATATTTTGCTGTTTAGATTGCCCTCTATATATGAGACGACTCAATGTAGGGCAGATTCTGTTGATTTGCCCATCGAATAAGCATGTTGGTTGGGGTTCAAAGGGTAGCTGACCAATGCAGTGCTCCTTATTTCCCTGTCAATGAGTCTCTCCAGCACTTTAAGTAAGAACGAAGTGAGACTGATGGGTCTAAATGATTTCGGTTGTGTGTAATCTCCTTTGTCGGGTTTAGGGATGAAGATTACTCTGACTTCTCTCCATTTCAAGGGGATGTAGCGGTGAGCCTACTGTATAGTATAATATTTACAATATTAGATAAACCGGACAATATATTTATTATGTAAATTAGAGTTCATTAGATATTCAACATGTGATATTAAATAATAATTAGACTTAAGTTACCTATGTTTAGAAATAAGTTACCTACTATTATATTAGGCTTAAAAAATCCTGTAAAGATAGTGTATGGTTATAAAATATAAATAAATAAATAAATTCTATAAAATTAGACAAATACATACTTTGCTATAATTAAAATTCAAATTACAAAATACTTTTTCGCAGTCTATTTAAAATACGGAGCAAAATGTTTCCAAATAATACAGTAAAATATAATATACCTACAAATATACACTATATTTAACCATTTCTATTAAAAATCGAATTAGAAAATACATTAAGAACCATTAATCTGTTATAGAAGAATCTACTTTTACGAACCCTAAATATCAAAATGGAAATCAAAATGGCGGCGTTTTGGCGCCATAATATGGTTTAAAAAACCGGAGAAGTGCGAATCTGAGCCGCATAATTGATGTATTTTTTTCGTAATATCAATAGTTACAGAAAAGCTATTGATTTTTGGAAAAAAATAGATCTATACTTTTTGTAGATATTTTTGAGCTCTACAACTTTTTTGGAAACATAACTTTGTAAATAAACAATTGACGGCTGGTTTATTGTTGTTTCTTTGTAAACATTTCTACACATTTTCTCACTACAAAAATGTTTTCTGGGGTACCAAGATTTATACAATTTTTTACGTTAGAGCTCTAATATATTAATTTATATCTCACCATCTCTAACCTCTAAGAAGGCAATTTTAAAGTAGTATGAAAGCAGATAAATTTGTGTGTGATAGATAATACCTTATCATTCCTTTTTTATTCCTAAAATTTTATTCCTATGTATATTAATATACGTTGATAAAAATAATTTCTAATAAAAAATACTTTCTTCTAATAAAAAAGTGCACAACGCCGTGTTATACACACATCTGTATATATGTCACGCGAGTTCAGTACTTTCACACTAATGTAAATACTTATACTAATACTATCCAGTAAAAAAAAAACTGTCAGTCGTAGCACTGCAAGTCAGAAGGGAAAACAATTTTTTTAAAGATTAGTTAATAAGGAGCTGACAAAACTCAATGTTTAGATTAGCGCCCTCTAGTGGGTCTATACCATATAATACATACATATATAAATATATATGTATTATTAGCGTGACGGTAACGAGTTCAATGCTTTTTCCCCATAGCAGAAGTTCACAAACGTGTCTTAAGAAGTTTTTACTTCAAAAACCGTGAGGTATACTTCGGACACCCGGTTGGAACGAAGTTACGAACGAACATACATTTAATGGATTGAATAAATTGTAGCAAAATAAATACTTATAGAGAATATTGTAAAAAGTAGAAATAAAAATTGCGCCATCTGTGAAATTTGCCTTAAGTAATATATGTATAATTAGTATATCTCAAACTACAGTAGTATCGCGCAAAATCCACAGATGGCGTAAAAATGTTTTTTTAAATGTAAGAAACTCTGCTCCGTCTTACGAATTTTCGATCAGGTCACGTGTCCTGACGCGAGTTTAACATTTTTTACCCATCCCAAAAAATGCACAACGGCGCTAAAGAAGTTTTCACTTCATTAATTATCGAAATCGGACTACCCTGTAAAAAAAAATATGCGTGGGCATACATAAAAAAAAAATACATATATAGGAGTCGACTTGAGAACCTCCTCCGTTTTTGCGTCGGTTAATAAATATGTTGTCC
Source organism: Euplagia quadripunctaria (assembly GCA_963859945.1). Classification (NCBI taxonomy): domain Eukaryota; kingdom Metazoa; phylum Arthropoda; class Insecta; order Lepidoptera; family Erebidae; genus Euplagia; species Euplagia quadripunctaria. The sequence goes on along the minus strand of OY982581.1, from coordinate 4,984,405 downwards.
GTTGCTATAATTGTTGCTAATATAATATTAAATATATTTAATTACAACTATTTATGCAGTTGGTGAATTTTATTCTACAAAATCGAACATAATATCTTAAAAATAAATATTCAAAATAATTTATATTCAGTAATCAGTAATTGAACCCAGGGCGTCATCTATCTGGAAACTACAATAGCCTTTAAAAAACTGATTTTAGAGTCTGAGTCTGAGTGAGAAAATACTAGGCACCATTAGCAGATGGCGTTACGAGTACGTAGGTTCAACACGTTGAAGAGATGGCGCTGTATTCATAGATATTTCAGTCGTGCAATAGATGGCGCTGTATGTAAGATCCTAAACAATTTCCTTGATTTCAAGGAGTGTTCTAATTTAGTAAAGTGGGTTTTATGTTGTTTTATTATAGAATCTATATTTAGAAAACTACTTACCTCTGCCCAGAAGCAGACGATGAGTGATGAACCCGACATTAGGAGAGGGTAGTAGGCTGACAGAAGACTCGTCGCCCAGCCCTCTTGGAACGCTGACTGGAAAATAAACATAAAATGAAGTATTAATGGCATGCAAAAGTATTTAATAAATATTATTGATCGACAATCTTAATATCCCTATTGCAACACATTTTTTTCGGTAATATACACACAAAAAAAATTCATCTGAATTAAGAACCTTCTATTTTTTTTACATTACTTTGTCGATACTAAAAGCCCTCCTAATGTTCTCAACGGAAAAATTAGCACAATTAACTACAATTCTATATATATTTCTTCGAAAAACCCTTGCCCTTATAATTCATCTGGACGTGAACCACTATCTACTAATCTCAAATGTAGGTATATATACGGGTAAGCTTATTGAATAGGGCTTTGCTTACAGAGTTAAGTTTATCAACTTTTAACCAAATATCGAGAAGAGTCCTTCTTACTTATCAGGACAAAGTTAACTAAGAGGAATTAAAACTGGCGCTCACCGGTGACACGAAGTAAGCTCCTCGGATCAGTGACGCCAGGAACGCGACCAGGTACAACATCTTTTGTGTAGTCACTTTGCAGGCTCGTAAGAACGTCGGTGCCTTCAGCCGTCTGTACTCTGTGACTATGCATATAGTGAGCTGAACTGCGCAGATGAATGCAACTAGGAGGAACACGCCTCCAATACCTGAAAAAAACAAGAGGGTTCTTGAGTAACTGTTTTTTTAGCTGTTAGCCTAAAAGGACCCTGTACTTGTAGCCTTGAGGGGTAACTCTTAAAGTCCAAATAATTAGAGCTAACAGTGTTAATTTTTTTTTAAGTATACTCTTATAAAGTGTTGCATGCTATGCAACCACTGTGCTTTATGAGTTTCCCCTTTCGTCTAAGGAGCCAAAACTTCTTGTATAATTGAAATACCGGCTTCGCCACGTTTAGACGTTAGGGTTTATTGAATATTGTAATCATTCAGTTATTGTACCATAGATTAAGTAATTGAATATATTCTGTACTTTCTCTTTCAATCATTGGTCACTGGCATAGATGGGTAATCACCCGGGTTAAAACCCACGACTGTCCCTCTAGTCACTGGAGCCTACGGACACTTATCATAGATATAGGTATGGGTGATTCATTAAAAATTAGGCAACTCATTGTCGTCAGCACTTTTCCTTGTTTAATGAAATTAATTTTATGATTCAAGATTCTAGGTTATAGATCAAATTGTGTTTTATGATGGCATTCAATTTCATTAACGTTCTACTAATTCATTGAGATTACTGAAATTGCTTTTGAAGGCTTCAAAAGTCAGTTCCTAGCCATGTCCGCACTCTAGAATTTCCTATAATATGAAGATCATACCTCCTTAACACCTGAATTTTACCGGAAACTCGGGTGTAAACACTGTAGCGCATTATGCAAAACCAAAATGCACGTCTGATGTACAGTCGCCCTTAAAAAGAAGTATACGTAAACAAAGTTCCATTACCATGTGTACATCCATCATGTATGCCGAAATATTGTAATCAACTGTAGTGACTAATCATAATATTTACAGTAACTTGCCAATTCCAAGTACACATTGGGTTCAAAACTTTGTACACGTGTCTGTTTCAGAAGTTTGTATGCACCTTATGACCCAACAACTAATGAAAAAATTTCAATAACCTCATCTGTTTATACTTATCACAATATAAAAGTCAGTTCGTCATAAAAAAGCGAGATTAAGGATTTATAATCATTAGTTCTTATTATTTTTATATTATATTATTATTTTTGTGCGGTACAGTGAATGACCTTAACGTTTGGCGGTTTCACTATTTGTAATGTATTGTGATTGTTAAATTACTTTTAAGAAATTAAACATTATAAATTACAAGATTTCAGTGTTACTATTTTAAGCAGTTGCAAGTTATTTATTAATACAGCCAGTATAAAGTCAAAGTCAAATATATCTTTAAAAATAACTGAAATAGAATACCAGTCAGTTCATGTATTTTTCGAACTGCATACGCATAACTTTTTACATGAACCAAATATCTTAATCGGCTGCGGCTTGGGCTTCGACCAAAAATTTACCTTCGGTCGGACACTACTAAATATGTTTACCTATCTGTGTTTTAACCCCTAATAAAGCCTAGATAACGCTATGTAAGTTTTACCTCCCTAAATATTATTATTATTATTCCCGAAGTATGACAATAGGAGTTGAAAAGCAACCGAAATTCAAAGTAGTTTAAATATCAAAATAACAAGTGTTATATCACGATATAAAAGTGGTTTTATTTCAATGATTATGTCCTTTTACGTTTTCCAACATTTCTATAAGATTGCCTACAGGAATAACACTAATAATGATGGGTATCATCACATAAGTACTTATTGATATTGACGAAATTTAATACAATATTACTATATTGTATTAATTAAACCGGCAGCCGTCGTCTTGGACACTAACTGATCGCTGATAAAGGAGTGTAGCGGTGCATGCAAGCTTACGATTTATCGCATTTGTTTGCGTCGTTATTAAAAAATATCTGTTCACATAATTTCTTGTTGGGTAATACTAATAAGATGCATACAAAGTTATAAAACAGACACGTTTACAAAGCTTGGAACCCGATATGTATTTGGAATTAGGAAGTTACTGTAAATACTATGTTTAGTCACTATGATTTATTAGAATATTTTTGCATAATAAATTGACAAACTGTAGTGAATATTGTTCAGGTATACTTCTTTTTGAGGGTGACTGTACATCTAAAAACAAAACGATCGGATCGAATCGGATCCTAAAAGAAAGTGTTACTAATTAAAAAGTTCTATTATTGTATGAAAACAATGAATTTCCTTGTAAAATCACGAATTTAGAAGGAACATTAATTGTTGAACATTCATTTTTGAAATCGCCCAAAAATAACATGATTTGCTACAAAATTCAAAAATGATTGAATGTTAGTTTTGTTACAAAATTCGTACTAGCGATCCACGGGCATCATTGATCGACGAACTTTCAGAAGAATACGCTATTCCACGACACAAATAGAATAAAATTGGCGTGTTAAACAGTTAACGATATAATCTAGATGCAGCGTTTAATTTAAAGCCATTTTAAGATAAGAAATAAGTTACTCACATGCATGGTAAGGCATGTTATGGCCGGCACACTCGAGGCCTGTGTACCGAATCTCGCACAAACACGTGCCATTCATGCAGTCGCCTCGGCCGCTGCAGTCGTGCGCGCAACCAGTCGCGCCACCCGCCACCGACATCACTGCGTCAGCGTAATATGCTAACAGCGAACGCATCTTATGGTGAGCGACGGACACCGCCGCTTAGGGAAACTGGAATTAAAAGAAACATTACATAAGTACTTAGGTTAGATACTGTTATAGGGCTCAGGCTTCCCGATCTGTATAAGCAATATCCCTTTCCTTTGTTAACTACCTTTCAATTTCAATATATTTCTAATTTTCTCATCTTTACTTTCAAATTAAGGGCTATCCATAAATTACATCATACGTTAAGGCCCCTTAACGTGTGACGTAATTTATGGATGGCCCCTAATAATTAAGTCAAAGTGTGACATTGTGTGACAAGGGATGGGGGAGCTTCGTGACGTCATATGTCAAAATCTAAAGTATTAAACACTAAACATTACCTATAAACGAAAGACTACAATAAAATTTAACTAAACAAAAATTTAGAACTGCTGCTTTAGACCACTTGTGACAAGGACGGGGGGGAGGACCCAAAAATCATGAAATTGACGTAGTGTGACGGAATTGATGGATGGCCCCAAAGTGAACAGTTGACGGCAATAGGCTTGCCCTCTATGACGTGGGTGGGAACAAATTATAGTTGGCAAAATGAGATGTTTAAAACGCCTCTATCTAATCCTTCAGGGAGACAAGTGTGAGCGTATGTACGTATGTACAGATAAATGATAAATAAATTTATTTTTGTAAAAAAGTCGTTTTAGACACTTTTACATGTCGATTTCTTCTTAAAAGCTAGATGGTGCCGGCATTTTCTATGACTAGCCTTGAGAAGCTACGCCGAAACAAACTCAAGGATCCAATTCTACATAAATTCAAACTGTGCAAGTGCCATGTAGGCGTCCGGGGTGGTCTTTATACGAAAGAGCCATTTCAGTTTTGAGCTGACCAGTCACGACACCCAGTATACTAGATAAGTCGGTAATCACGGAACTTGACCACATCTTAGGGAGCTCCACGACTCCAACCGATCTGCCACTGCAGTCAGACATTTGGGAAGGCCAATAAAATACACAAACAATCAAACTAATCCATTCCATTCCTTTATTATTATTTCATTGTTCCTGTACTAAATATTTTTGGTACGCCACCAGCAACCGATTATTCTCTTCTGTTGTTTCCGTACAAAGGTTGTCTGGAAGACATGGCTTTTAGCGAGAAGACCGCCCATTATACTTGCCGCTTGTATAAACCGTTACAAACCTTACAACCTAAAAACCTTATCGCAAATTGCGATAAGGTCGCCAATTGTACATAGCATTAGCTAGTAAGTATCTAGATATAAGAAAATATTGTAATCTGCTCTGTGTACAATAAAGAGTATATCTATCTATCTATCTATCAAACTATGTTTAATTTCTGTCCAACTGTGGTGTATAATAAAGAATGTTCTATCTATCTATCTATCTAATCATCATTACTCTTTTAATATTGTATGACATACTCGTGGGAAGACACTAATACTGATAGTTTATGTACGATAATAATTCTTTAAAAAAAACCGACTTCAACAAAAAAAACTATTCCATAAAAGACTTATATATAGTTTTCTCTTGGATGCCTTTGAAATAAAAAAAGAATCATCAAAATCGGTTCACCCAGTCGAAAGTTCTGAGGTAACAAACATAAAAAAAAAAACAGTCGAATTGAGAACCTCCTCCTTTTTTGAAGTCGGTTAAAAAAACGTATGCTGCCACAGTACGGTAGCTTAGACTGGCACAACGGTACGTGCTGTACGGAAACTTGTCTGAATTAAGGGTTTATGACGTCATACCCCGCCATTATCAAATCATATAGGTACTTTTAATGTTTGATTTTCCAATGAAAAAAAAACTTTGAAACAATGGGTAATAAAAAATCTTCGATTTCTATCTTGAACACTTAATGAAATGACGACTGTCAAATAATTTATTAATTCAAAGCAAGTATCTACCCTATTCGAAATCTAGTGTTCTTTGCATTAGTGTTAGTGGCTGACACTATATCAATCGTTTGCTGTCGACCAACAGTACATTCCATCAAAACAAATATCAGTTTCATAATACGTAAGTTTTTGCGAGCGCGAATACATGTGACCCTGAGTTTATCGATCAACACGCGTTTCCGTAGCTTCCCGTTGGTGAAGCGGCCACACAAATGTTTCGTGTGTACGATAAAGATATTATTTTGCAAAATGTATTTAACTAATACTAGAGATCGCGTGGTGGTCGAATGTCGACCATGGTTTTTTCATTGGCCAGTATAACTTGAGCTGTCATTGTTTAGACTTACTATGCCAAGTAACATATACTGGTCGCGTATAATATCATTAAGCCGTTTTCACGTAATTTTTATAGTTGTAAGACATATTATTTAAAATTTTTAGCTTTTTGCACTTCTTCTATATATAAACTGTAAATATTACAAAATTCACTTTACTAAGTTAGCGAAATTTTCTTAGAAAGGGGTACAAAGAATTCTATTCACGTATTAATATTGTATTTAACTAATATTAAACTAGTATGAATGTTTTATGTATGTAGTAACTAACTTTCGTGTCAGTGGATAAATAACGCCTAGTCGTTTGCCGCAGTTTCGCCCACTACGCTATATTATAGAGATGCTGGTGTAACGTAGTCGGGTGCGGGTCAGCTAGTAAATAATTTTCATAAGTATCATATTCATAACATAAGCTTACACAGGATATTGAATTTGTTTCTTATCCATTGCATTTGTTCCTTTCGTTCATTGATATCAAGCACAGAACTGAGAATGTGTAATTAGAAATGCCATAGCTGTATTCTGTTCCAAATCATGTGTCGTCAGTTGCACAAGCAACCATTATTTTACACACATACAGAACTCTACGCTAACTCGTCACTGAGGATTTATTAAATACTACCAGTTCCCGCGCGGATTCGCTCGCGTGTACATATTTATATATCTTGCGCGGAACCCTAATTCTTTTTCCAATATAAAAGTAGCCTAAGTTACTTCTTTAAACACCAGCTATCTGCCAGTAAAAGTCCTTTCGAAATCGGTCTACCCGTTCCGGAGATTAGCCGGAACAAACAGACCGACAGACGGACAGACAGACAAAAATTTTAAAAACTGATTTTTAGGCATAGGTATCGTGACAATAACTGTATGAGCTTAAAAGTAAACTATTATTTTGACATTACAAACAGACATTTCAATTTTATTTATTTGTATTGAGTATTGATGTATTGATGATGATGATGATGAATCTAAATACACCCCCTTACACTGATCAGTATGAGGTAGCATTTCGTACATAGTTGCCAGCCCACATAGCACTCCTTACTTACATAGGTATCCTGAGTTCTGTGATATCAAGTGTAAACATCCGGCCTTCAGTGTGTACTCTTACTTTCTAGAATGACAGTCTGTAGCATAAAAGAAACTTAACCACGAACTGTAAAATTAGTGGGAAATATGCAATTTACATATATTTAGCACAACAATGGAGCATTCAACAACGTCAGAGGTCGGGTTCGTATCGTTTGTATGCATGAATAATGAATATTTTTACATTTTTAGCACAACAGTTTGTGAATATGAATATTTGCATTGATCTGGATGTTACTGTGTATAACATGTATGTATAAATAGCTACACCATCATCATCTCTATCATTAAGAATTAAGATATAATAAAGTGCGAACTTGCAATGGGCAGTCTAATCGTAGTGTGCAATCCCTTTCAGACAACCTCTGGATGGATTATACTATACTACCTGCGCCCCGCGGTTTTACCCGCGTAAGTCCCGATCTGGGAATATCGGAATAAAAAGTAGTCTATGTGTTAATCCAGGTCTCCAGCTATCTACATATCAAGTTTCATCGCAATCCGTTCAGTATTTTTTGCGGGAAGAGGAACAAACATCCATATATTAACACATCCATACATCCTCACACAACGTTTATAAAATTAGTATATTATTATAGGTAGGTAGGTAGGTCATGGGTAGGTTAATTGTGTAATGGAATAGGCGTTTGTCTTCCAACTCACCCGATGGAAAGTGATGAAGACGAAGATGGTACACGCCTATCCAAGAGAAACCTATTCACTCTACTCTTGAACGTTCCAGGATTATAATTGTCTGGAAAAATAGACGCAGGCAGTTCATTCCAGACCTTGGGCACTCGAACCAAAAAGGAGCTATCAAAAGCTGCGCTCCTCGGTTTCACCCACGTAACTCCCGATGCCCTTTGGAATATCAGGATAAAAAGTGGCCTATGTGTTAATCCAGGTATCCAGCTATCTACATACCAAGTTTCATCGCAATCGGTAGAGTAGTTTTTGCGTGAAAGAGCCACAAACATCCATACATCTTCACAAACTTTCACGTTTATAATATTCGTAGGATTCTTCTATAAATGGTGTAAACCTAGGTCGAACTTCCTGGCAGCCAGTTCGAGTTACAAATGTACGACCCTGACTTGCTCCACTTCCCAATCTATCCGTATAAGCAATATTCCATGCCTTCTCTTTGCCTTTGAATATAATTCTTTAATTTAGTTTGCAACGGTGCGAAATAAGTCATTCTTATCAAGTTTCTTACGATATAAAGTGGTAGCTTTAAATACAGCGTGTAAGTATCACCGTCGCGAATAACTCACAAAAACGTCTTTCTTTGGATACTTATCACAATGCAGTCACAGTCAGTTAACCATAAAAATGCGAGATTAAGGATTTACAGTCAATAGTTTTATTTTGCGGTACGCAATGTAACGCAAACACGCGTACTGTGCGGTGCGGTGAATTAAGCGCTCGACGCCATCGAAGCAGCTGATTGCATAAATGTTGTGTTTAATTTATTACGTTGCTGTTTTTGGTCGTATGGGGTATTTACTAATTTTTTCGGTAAAATGTTCTGTTTACTCATTGTGATGTCACTTTTAAGCAAAAAAAATTAAAATATATATATGTTTATCCAGTATAATACAATATGCAGGTTGTTTACGTAACCCGCCCACCACGTGGGGACATCGAGGTCGATGCACTGTTGCTGTTGCGACTCTAAATATACCGCCGCGGGTGAAATGAATATGTTTGTGATGAATTGATGATGAAAGGAATAAATATTTTTTTTAAATAAGTAAATGACAGACGAGTTGGTCGTTTAGTCGTAATGATGTCATAACTATAATGATTTTTGGGCCAGTAACACACCTTAAAAAATATTGTTATGTCCCGTGGGACTTGTGAGAATGAATGAATACTAATCGCATCCAGTTGTTCCTCTGTTGAGAACAATTGTTGTGATAAGTGAATAAAATGTATCATCAGTTTCATAAAAAAAATCGCCACTGTGTAAACAATTTAAATAGTTTAGTCACAGTATCGGTTTTTATGTTAAAAGCGAAAGTAATGTAACATCCCACTAAACCCACTAATATTATAATCCCACTAATATTATAAATGTGAAAGTTTGGATGGATGGATGGATGGATAGATGGATGGATGGATGGATGTTTGTTACTCTTTCACGCCAAAACTACTGAACCGATTACGATGAAAGTTGGTATGTAGATAGCTGGAGACCTGGATTAACATATAGGCTACTTTTTATCCCGATATTCCCACGGGATTGGGACTTACGCGGGTGAAACCGCGGGGCGCTGCTAGTAAATCTATAAACTTAAACATATTTTGTTAATGATACTACTGGTTGTTATCTCTATTATTATTAAAAGGTTAATATTATGAGTCTTATGAGTATGAGTCATGTATGAGACTCATATCATTGTTGTAAATTATAATTATAAGATTACAAAGCATAATCCTACCAAGTACCTCATTTATTTAAAGGCCAAACCAAGGTTGGAGCAACCACCATTATTGCAATGAATTTGTATAATAACAAGGTTTTTTGTTTTTTTTTAGAAATATATAAGTATGTTTATCAGCAGTCTGGTTACCATAGTACTGGTTCTGCCTAGTTTGGGATCAGACGGCCGAGTGCAGTTATTATTATTAATTTGTATTACATATAATAATATATATCATATTCGTACATTAAAGTAGAGGTTTAACCCGGCCAGAGCCACTCCACAGTGTAGGTATAAATAAAGCTACAAGTACACGGTAGGGTCGACTAAACGTGCCAAAATTCAGATGGCTGTCGCGCGCCGTCCGGGCCGCACGTTTGTTCGATGCTCACACACGCGCTGCATCGCGTTATCCGTTCTAGACTATAGAGTTATTAGTACCTAGCCTAGTTTTACTTGTTACCCAAAAAAAGAGTAATAGACACATAACTTAAATATTTAGATTAGTTCTTTAAAAAGAGACAATCCTAACGTCGCGGCGTCGGTCGTCACAGCAGATAAGAGATACGCGATAGGTAGAGAGGCAATTTCTATGTGAATATAACTGTAGGTAATTAGTGCTGTGTGACCTAAATTTGCGACTTTATTGTGTCAGAACAAGAGTTATTTATATTAATGATTTGGCGGAGTGGGACTTCTGTAGGTACAGGTGTACGTACTGTACTGTACTAATGTATTCTGTGGTTTAGCTATTTCGATAAAAAAGTCTGAAAATGTTCCATTATCTACCGCTTCGTTGATAATTTTGTGCTATGATATAATGTTATAAATGCGAATGTGAGTTTATTTTTTAGGCTAAACTTTAACAAACAACAGCTAGTCAAACATAATTTGTCAAACAATGGCGCCAATTCTGTTGTTTTACTTTCTTAACTATGATTGACTAAATTTTCGTCATACAAAATGTAAACCTTGTACACTTCGAAACAAGGTCTTATTTCAAATTTAAACAAGTAGGTAACATATGTCGCTATCGAAATAAGCAATTTATTTTTCAACTAAAGTCTGACACGCTTAAATAAACTTTAATACCACGTTGCGAGAGTCGTTATCCGTTGAATGCCATCTCTTTTGCTCTGTGTTTTTAGTATGCGTCTTCGTAGGTGTTGATTAAAATGACGTCATCTTAGTTCGTTTTGAACAAGTTTATACGGCAATTATACGGTATTTGAATAAATGGGGACTTTCCGCGCGTGGAAATAAAGTTGTTGACAGGTTTTAGTGAAATTTAGTGGCGCTGAGAAACAGACGCCAGTAACAACTAGACCTTGTTGCGAAGAAGACAAGGTTGATTTCATATGAAGAGATTAAGTCAGGTTTTAGTTTGGTGAGTGTTACAATAGAATCGACACCAATATCTTTAAATGTTTTAGTTGCACATTTTTTTAAATCTCATTATCAACCTCCTTTAAATTATTAAGTAAGATATTATCGTTCGAGCGTTGAACACAAATACATATTATATATTATGTATATGTACAAACCGCATACGCCATTGAATAAGGTTAACTTGCGTTCCCGTGTCTACTGGCTAAGGTTCTTCAATTTCACAAAGGGCAGTGTTCGTCTTTCAATAGGTATAACAACGTCGACAGAAAATCGATTAATTGAAGTATCTTTATTAAGGTCACCCTACCCCTAGTCGTTTTACCTTGACCTTAAGAGGTAAGGTCAATGTCTAACAACTGGTGGACACGTTTAATGCATTCACACTCTGACAGTGTTATTTTAGATTTTATTTTATTTATTATTTATTTATTCATTGACTGGTTATCTATATATTAATACGTGAAGCGAAAACTTTGGATTCCTTTTTACGAAAATTGGGCGGACGGAGGAGTATGAAATTTCGCACACTTATAGTTTATACAGAGAAGAAGTGACAAATGCTAAAATTTTTGAACAATATTTGTTACAAAGTTAAAAAAAATGCAAAAACGGGTACATACAGCTATGAGTGTCCAGTAAATATTTTGACCTGTCATGGTACAAAAGTCTATACAATGACAGGTCAAGTAATATTGGCCAATGAAATAAACCATGGTCGAAATTCGACCACCACGCGATCTCTAGTACAATATAAATAGTTCAATCTGGTACAAATCATCTTTGAAGACTTCCAAAGGTTATTACTTTGATTAATTATGTTCAACGTTAGATGATGTCTAGATCTAAATTAATGCTGTAATAAACGTCACTATACTCATTTACGATGTTTTGTGATATTATTATCTTCTTACAAGACAGTTTATGAGGAATATTTTTAACCAATTAAAATAAAAGACTGATTGGGTTGATTTGCGAACCTCCTGTTCTCAAGTCAACCCAATCAGTTTATTTTTATATGCATGACCACGCATAACTTTTTAATGGGTAGTCCCATTTTGATAATTCTTTTTTATTGGCTAGGGTATACTTCGAAGTTAGTCCCAATTTAATTTCAAATAAAAAATTCAACCCTAAGGGTAGAAAAATAGGGGACGAATGATTATTCAACCATTGACTTTAGACCTGTGAACCGATTTTGTTGAAACTTAGCACACATATGTAATGATACTATAACATGACGGAGACCTGTAGTTGATTTGATAATGGATGCGGAATCCAGTCGAAGGAACTCCTCAATTTAATATATTAATTCATCTGAAGTATGCAAATATGTATAAGATTACTTCTAAACAAAAAAAAATAGTTGATACAGAAGACAAAAAGCGGAATAATTAGACAATTATCAATTTTCTATCTAAATGTATAATTGTACATAAAAATCATTTGCCACGTTTAGAACTGTGCATCACTCGAAGACGGCTCGACCGTTTTTTTTTTTGTGCTCGTACAAGGCTTCTATAAAAGAAAACTCAACGGAAAAGTTGGAAATATTGATACACCTAATAAGAAATAAAACATTACTTTATAAACAGAGCTAACATTAACAATAACGGTTTGCTAAAATGAGTACTTCAAATCTTCGAGATTGTGTTACTTGTTATCACATATTGTATGTAGTGGCATTCAAGCCACTCGTACTTGAAAGTTATTGACCCCTGCTAGTTTCATCGAAAACTTTACGCTTAAGCAATTTTCTATCCTATCTATCTGGGTTAGAACATTTTTTAACAGAAGACCGTATGGAGACAGCACATCTTTTTCTGCTGACTAGTCGGGCAGCCACTTGAGAAGGGTGTACGACCCCTGCTTTACACCTGAAGCGAGTTTACGTCGCTTACGCCTGTAAATCAAGTGTTAGCCACTTATCGGTGTAAAATTCTCAAAAGACCTCGCAATTGCCACACATGTTAAGGAACTTGATACTTAAATATGTATGAAAAACTACTTTACATGCGATTTCGTTACTAGTCCTGATAAAATCACAAACCATATCTTGTTTTTATCTTCAATTTGAGGAGTTAGATAATACACGATTTTTAAGTAAATTCATTTGCACCTACTGACAGATAAGAACTTATTTTTAAAAGACTAAGATATTTTTTGTGTATAGCCATACCTACGTGGTTTATCCGAAAAAGAAAATTACAAAAGAACAAAAATTGAAGAAATTCATGCCTGAAATTTGAAACTTTATGTAGGTATGAGTCACAACGCCTTAACAACGTAATTTTTCTAAATATTGCTGGTTTAGAAATGTGATGTGTATAACACAGTAATTGTATGTTAATTCTTTTGTTTTGTTCACATAACGACGACGTTGACGGTGACGATGTGAATAGATATAGCCCAGGCGGTTTTAGTTCGTCTGTTTTAGTGAAAATGTTTTTTTTTTTGTTTTGCATTTAATTGTACCTTATGTTAAAGTTTATTACGCAAGTTTTATATGCCGGTAAACTTTTCTTCTTTCCTTCTATCCTTCTAATATTATAAACGTGAAAGTTTGTGACGATGTCTGGATGTATTGTATGGATGTTTGTTACTCTTTCACACAAAAACTACCGATTGCAATGAAACTTGGTATGTTATGTAGAAGCTGGAGACCTGGATTAACACATAGACTACTTTTTATCCTGATATTCCCACGACATCGGGACTTACGCGGGTGAAACCAGATCGTAAATTGTAAACGGATAGTTTTTTTTTCAAAAAATCTTGTTGTACCTGCATGCTAGAAGTCATGCCCTTTCAGTGATTTAAATAAGTGTTCCCTTTTCAACCACACCCTGTATATAGAGGTAAGTGAGCTACATTTATATTTAAAAAAATGGGTAACAGGTATTATAACGTACATATTTTAATTTTTTTTTTTTATTTTGCCAAAAAATATTTGAATTAACCAATAAACTTTTTTAAGAGAGAAGTCTTCGGTGATAAATTAACGTTCGAACTATTTGAAAATCGACATCAGTTTAGAAAGGTGCATTTTGAGAAAGGTAGATTTTGAGAAAGGTACGTTTTGCGCATGGGTTGCATTTTGCGAAAGGTACATAATGCGACGGAGCGGTTTCCTGATGTCGATTTTACCTTAATCTCTGTGGCGCAGTAGCAATGATAAAATTAACGGTGACAAACACTTCTGACGATGGGAGTGTGATGGTTTAGGGGTGTTTTTCTTGGGATGGTGTGGGCCCATTGTAAACAATTGAAGGCAGAATGATAACAGGTTTTCTGCAATATGCGTTTACAATTTACAACAATCTGCTAAAATAACGAGGTGAGGTCGAGTTTTCACGTTGCCACGGTTCAACATTTAGGAAATTAAACCTTATCAATACGTAGTAGGGCTTTACTAAAACACCATAATAATAGCTAGAGGAAATTTCTAGTCACGTCCAACTTGTCCAAGGCCTACACATGTAAGTCAGTCATACAGAACGGCCATTTTTCCTGCACCATGCCCTCGGATATAAGTTTATCAAAACATCTGGGTTTAATTATCACTCAAGCCAAATACATATGTTTTACACACGTCTGTTTTTGTATAGTGGATTGATAGCCGAAAGTAATACTTTATTACAAAAAATAAACTGGCATGTACGTGTTATATTTTATCATACAAAGTTATTTGATGTAATTTTTTTTGTGGTATAGAGGGCAAACGAGCAGGCGGGTCATCTGATGGTAAACGATTACCGCCGCCCATGGGCACCTGCAACTCAAGAGTCACAAGTCCGTTGCCGCCCTTTAAGGTGGGCGTAGGGAAAGAGGGGGGAGAGAGAGGGGAAGGGCGTGAATAGGGAAGAGGGGGGAAGAGGGGGAAGAGGGAAGGGGAAGAGCGGGAATAGGGAAGAGGGAAGGGTTAGGGCCTCCGGTAACCTCACTCATGCGGCGAAAAGAGATGCAAACATTGCTTCACTGCCAGTTTTCTGTGAGGCCGTGGTATCACTCCGGTCGAGCCGGCCCATACGTGCCGAGGCATGGCTCTCCCACGAAATTTAATTTTAATAACGTTCTTAACAAACGTGAGATATAAAAAACTGAGTTCCTAACTAATATTACAAATACGAATGAACTTTGTTTGTTACTTACAATACATACGCTTTCACAAAAAAATCTAAAGTAGCTTTGACCCGTAATAAACTCCACCAATAAAGTACTAAATATTAATGTATGTTCGTTATCAAACTTTAAAATCGCATAACCGTAAATTCTGTGAAATTGATGTTCAAAGATAATTATAATACAAATAAATAAACAGAGTTCTGGAGCCCTGACCCTAAAAATAATTTACCTAAATAACATGATTACATTGTTTACGAACAATGAAAAACGATCAAACGATACCCAAATAGAACATGACGGCAAACGGAATCACCTCTTGAACAAAATACGACAGCTACACCTTACCATAATAAATACACTTTTAAAGGACGAAAAACCGGAGAAGGTTCTCAAGTCAACTCGGATGAATCATTAACTGTTTATCAAAATGCTGCAAAATTAATCGATGAAGATAAAAATTATTTTGATAATTGTATGTACATATGCTGAGGGGCTCGTGGCTAAGTGGTAACCGAGTAGGTTAACACATTACAAAGTTAACTAATACTAGCCAGGTCAGTCTAGGATGGGTGACCATTCTTAACACATTGAGACCTCTCCCTGCCTCGGAGAGCACGTTAAACCGTCGGTCCCGGGTGCCATACAAACATCTGTGGCATTCGTTATGGGTAGTTGGAGCCCTAAAAAAGTCCGATAACCTGGTCTAACTACAGAACTTCGATATCGCCTAGTAAGTACTAGAACATACTCGGGTTGTGGAGGTCTGATGGCAGTCGCTTCACGTAAAATATCAAAGTTCGGCCGTATCGTAGTTAGACTGAAAGCCGACCCCAACTTAGTTGGGAAAAGGTGCGGAGGATGATGATGTATGTACATATATGCTAGGTATATGAATCGTTATATCCCATCTTAATAATTATGAATGTGAAAGTGAGTGAGTTTGTTTGTGTGTTTGTTACGTGTTCACTTCGTAACTATTCAATCGATCATCATGAAATTTTGCATGCACGTTGTCCGGGATGCAGAAATAGACATACCTTTCACCCAGAAAATAAGAACTATTCCCGAGGTAAAAAAATAACTCCTACGCGAGGCGGACAGAAACTTAAAAATTAATGTTTTTTTATTACGGAAACGGGAACGCCTCTGCCTACCCCTGTAAGGATATAGGCGTAAGTGCATGTATGGGTCTTGAATTTTATATTTTAATAGTTGTAAGTACATCATACTATATTTCGTCGTCGTCGTCGTAGAAAAACGACGGATTTGTTTTTAGTAACTTTAAAGGAGCGCTTTGAAATGATATTGTAGTAATATTCTGAAAAGAGCTGTATCTGTTAATGAAATCTGCAAATATTACTGTGTGTATGATCTTTGAAAAAATTGGTTGCCTGTAAAGTCGGTATACGGGCGAAAGTTTTACGTGACAACGACTTTGAGTGGTAAAATAATAACCATGCCCGAGTGGAAGGGACGCGTGCCTCTCACTCGCTCTCATTGTGAGCGCATAACGTGAGCGGAGCGTAACGCAGTTTCTTGAAGTGTCACCCGGCAAACCAATTTATAAGACGTTGTCACGTCAAAATGTTTTGTTTTATGAGAAAGTATAATGTTTTCAGTAGGCTTTAAGTCAAAAACAAAAATCGTCAAAAAATCACATCCGCCGTTTTTCTACGACTGCGACGATTTGACCTTTACACAAGTAGATTAAAAAAAGTCAAAGTTAAAAATTAACTACCTATAAGCATTTCATTATCTATCGAAATCACACCTAAAATACCGCATTTACATTATGACGTCTTATAATAATGTTTCCGTCAATTGTTCTTATATCAGCAGATTACGTATTCGTCACATAAAGATAGATTATTATCTTATGAGCAGCTATTTGCCCTTCTGCGCTGCACCTATGTGATTGCGATTTCGAAATCAGTTTAGAAAACAACACGGCAATTGTAAAAGATTACCAGTGCCAACTTAGTCCAAAAAAATACTAATAATAATTGATAAACATACTTGTATGTATAATATAATACATAGATATCATTGAAAAATTACACCCAGACACAACAAAAATGATCGTGCTCATGACACAATTATTTGTCCTGGTTGGGAATCGAACCCACGTCCTCTGGCTCAACAGTCAGAGGTCATGGGTTCGATTTGTCGTTTCGTAACCACTAGACCAACAGTCCTGAAATGAAGTATATTTGGAAGCTTTTCTATTTATATTTCATTTAGCAGCGCCCCGCGGTTTCACCCGCGTAGGTCCCGATCCCGTGGGAATATCGGAATAAAAACTAGTAGTAGTCCAGGTCTCCAGCTATCTACATACCAAGTTTCATCGCAATCGGTTTAGTGGTTTTTGCGTGAAAGAGTAACAAACAAACATCCATCCATCCATCCATCCAAAGTTTCACATTTATAATGTTAGTGGGATGTAAAATAAGGCTGCACAACTATTTTTATAATGTAATAAGATTACACATATTCAAAATCGTTAATCAATTTCCAACGGTAGTGGGTAATAATAATAAAGGATTTGAAGCAAAATATTCCAGCTGTTATCGATACGGTATGTCGATCAACAATATTATGAAATCAGTGATAAAATTATATATATAGATACCATAGAATGTTATACATTGTTAAGTTTAAAAATAAAATGCCGCTGCGTATATGACGTATTACATACATCATACGTAATTATTCTTTATGGAGAATATTCAATTCAGTCAGATCACTTGGCAACTACACTAAATGACCTGACTGAACTGAATATTCCTCCTCCTCCTATTGGCTTCTCCAACCACAGAGCATATATGTGGTACATTTCCCCGGCCTCTTCGAGGTACTGCAGTGTCAGTCTCGTTCCTCCTCCGAGACGTACAGTATCCCCTTTTTTTTTTTTTGTGGTGTGGAAACCCCCTCGGGCCGTCACCCCACCGGGGTTTTTGGTGGGGCGGTGTGTCGGAATCGAACCGACTAAAACCACACGGTGTGCCGTACTGCGCCTTAAGTAGGAGGGATCCGGGAACAGCTTTATTACGACATCCGGAACAATCCTAGCGCCTGCCCGCTAAAGCGCGGGCACCACCTTCGGGTACAATCCTCTCAATTAAGCGACGTCCAGGCACACGCGGACGCCGCCTCCTCGCGGGGGGCCACTACAGCGCGTGGAGGGGAAAACCCGTCCCGTCCACCCGCGGCCACACTCAGGGCGGCATGAGGCGCTGGTATGCGCGCCTCCGCCACCCGGTTCGCCGGCGGCGAATTAGGTCCGAGTGGAGATCGTCCTCCCGGACCCTTTCCGCCGCCTCCTTCTGCTAGATGACGTCCTCACAGAAGGTCGCGACCGCGGTAAAATTCCTGTCGCTACCAGCCATGGAGCGTATGACGGCCGGTAGCGAGAGATCCCCTCCGATGACTGCAGTGAGGGCCCAACGCTGCGTCGCCCAGGCGGAGCAAACCGCCAGCGTGTGCTGAGCCGAGTCCTCACTGCAGTCGCAGTGGTGACAGGCGGGACTCAATTCCCTCCTAGCGACCGATTGCAGGTACTTCCCGAAGCAGCCGTGCCCGGAAAGGACCTGCGTCAGTCGGAAGTAAAGGGTCCCGTGCTGCCGCCCTGCCCACTCGACGATGACCGGCTGGAGCGCCTCCACGGCGGCAAAGCCAGCACGCGGAGCCTCCAGGCGGGACGACCAACGAGCCATGGTGGCTCGGCGAGCGGCCTCACGCCATTCGCGTACCTCTTCGGGCGGGGGCTGACTGCCGCTTCCCGCCCGGAACTCAGCCGTTCGCCGATATACTTCGGCGAGCACTTCCGCCTCCAAATCCCACGGGGGAGTTCCGGCCAACCGCCTCCGTCGACACGGTGCGGTATCCGCGTATGGCTCTAACCGCCATAACCCTCTGAGGGCGCCAGAGGCGCGCTCTATTCTGGGCGGTCAGAGCTCCCGCCCACACCGGTGCACCGTACAGTGCCATTGACCGGACAACCCCCGTGTACAGCCGTCTCGTAGCGACGCTGGGTCCGCCCAAATTAGGCAAGAGTCGCCCAAGAGCGGACGCAGCGCCGACCAGCTTTGGAGCAAGCTGTCGGAAGTGCTCGTCGAAGAGCCACCTACCGTCGAGGATCAGGCCCAGATACCTTATGTGGGCCTGAACCGGTACGAGGACCGAGTTAACCACGATAGAGGCGCCAGGGGGTGGACCACGACAGGGCCCATGGAATAAAAGGGCCTCCGTCTTATCCAGGGCCACCCGCAAGCCCAGCGCCTCGATGCACGTACAGTATCCCCTACACTAGCCTCCTCCCTCTACCCATATTTTCTATCTCAGTTTAGCTTCTTTTTTTTTCACGTCTTAAAACGATAATATTCTCATCAGCCATAAAAGAATTCAGCCAAAAGCTGTACAGTATGAGTAGTATATGAGCCACATATTGCACCGACCCCAAATAAAATTGGGACAGGAGTAGGCACGTGATGATGAGAGAATACTAGTAATAAAAAAACGAGTGTGCTTTAGAGTTAGACCACACGACTGAAGTAAAACTTCATACGAAACGTAACTGGCTATGAGAGAAAGAGAGAAAGAAAATGTGTGCTCGCACCTCTCTCTCTCTTGCCCCTACAGTAATATACGAAACGTAACTCTCTCTCTTTCTATCTTCACTAACTTTTATCTCCTAAACTGTAGCGAACGCCTAGTTATTAGTATTCTTGTTAACCTCTCAAACTAAGCTAAACGCTTGTTAGTGTTTAAGCTAAACGTGAAAGTTTGTGAGGATGTATGGATGTTTGTTGCTCTTTCACGCAAAAACTACTGAACCGATTGCGATCTAACTTGGTATGTAAATAGCTGGAGACCTGGATTAACACATAGGCTACTTTTTATCCCGATATTCCCACGGCATCGGGACTTAAGCGGGTGAAACCGCGGGGCGCAGCTAGTCTACAATATGTTTGAATTACTTACATTGTCACATTGTTTACGTTTAAATAAACTAGTTGAAAGCAAACGATAGGGCAAATATTGTCACGGTCACGTGTATTAATCGATGTCGGATAATGACGTTTTGCTGGATATATCAGAGATAATATTAATTTATTATTATAAGAGAGATTAGTGTAATGTTTGTGTCGAGAAAGAGTACTTAAGAGATTAACGCCACGTGTGGTGGTTAGTGTTGCCAAACGTCCCGTGTAATTTTAAATGCAGGCCGGGGCACTCTGTCCAGTATTTCAACCGTGCTAGATTTCAAGACTTTTGACAAATTTTCAAGAATACTCAGTTGTCGAGATGTATACTGAAATGCAAGGTTTGCCGAGAGAGCAAAAAAAAAACAACTTTTTGTAAGTGAAGCGACAGACATAATGCGTGGGTTAAGTACTGACGCAAACGAATCAATGAAAAACGATTTTCTACTTTTTTACAATATTTTCTTAGGCAATTTGTTACCGTGATATAATTTCTCAGAGAGTAAAATTCTCTATAAGGTGTTTTTAAACTTTAAATCGTCAATAAATTCAACATTCGAGGATAGTTTAATTGAATATGGGCTGCTCATTCAAAGAGTCCCAAATGTTTAACAGAAGCCTGTACGTAGCTGGTACATCTTCTGATGACAAAAGTATGGGTGCGATTGAAAAGTGGAAGAAAGTCATGGTAGGGTTGTCACATCCAAATGAAATTCCCTAACATTTTTCATACAATTTATTTCATTTTTAGTATTCCTAGTTGAAACTGCTTTTACATGGGCACTTTTTTTTGGAAAAAGAATTAGGGTTTCGCGCAAAATATATAAATACGTACGAGCGAGCGAAGCCGCACGGGAACTGCTAGTCAATAATGTAAAGAATGAAGGTCGAAATTTAACCTCTGAGTGACCACTAGTTTTATTAAACAGCTGATTAAAACCTCGTTGCCATGATATCATCTTTTCTATTGAGCGATTAAAAATACATAACGAACGTTTAAAAATCTAGAGTGTTTTCTATTGTATGTTGCCTTGCAGTGAGTCTACTAAGGTTATTATTAATGAAGGGCTTTCAGGATTTAGCAGTCACCGACCACAAGTCACCAACTTGTTTTAAAGTCTGAATGACGGCCGTTGACTTCATAAAGCCGAGATTCCGACCGTCCACTAGTTCTTGTTACAGATCAACGCATATGACGGAGTTTTTAGTGTCATGAATTTTTTTGCTCGTTCTATTAATTACAAAAAAAAAACGATTGGCACTGGTATTATCTACAATCAAAATATTAATCCCTAACTTTATCATTTAGGTACAATGTGCTTTCATTCATTTTGTAATGTTTACTATAACGGCACAAGCACTGCAACGAATTAACCGACCTTTAATTTTTTTATATGGTATAGAGGGCAAACGAGCAGACGGCTCACCTGATAGTAAATGACTACCGCTGCCCATGGGCACCTGTAACTCAAGTCACAAGTGCGTTGCCGCCCTTTAAGGTGGCAGTAGGGGAAGAGGGGGATTAGAGGGGAGGAGAGGGGGGAATAGGAGAGAGGGAAGGGTTAGGGCCTCCGGTAACCTCACACACGCGGCGAAAAGCAAGGCAAGCATTGCTTCACTGCCGGTTTTCTGTGAGGCCGTGGTATCACTCCGGTCGAGCCGGCCCATACGTGCCGAAGCATGGCTCTCCCACGAACAATGGTGTTTAAGACGCATAAGCGTCTTACCACTACTAATGATATGAAGTCTATATTGCTTGTAAGTCTAGTTAGAATTAATCTATACAGAATACATAAGTATAGAGGTGTAATACGCATTAAGAATCATGCCGAGAATTATTGAAAAGCTCCGTTCGGCGATTCTCTTTTTGGCGATTTCTGGTAAGAAAGTGAATATGACATATTGAAATCATATCTAATTGCATAACAATGTTATAAGGCTTAGAAGCTCTCATCCCTTAGTCATCCATTAAAATATCGTATTATAATATGTATATCGATCGTAAATACCAGGCTCGTTGTTTTATCCACAATTATATGAGAGAAAAAGCATCTGTTTCGCCTAGTGTTAGGCAATTGCTTTAGCTTTATAACAATTACAATAAATATAATATGAGGTGTCCAGTCATTCAATAGTTTATTCGGCAGTTATAAATGTTAATTTTTGATATTTCCATCAAAGGAATGCTCTATTGTTCATTCAACAGCAAAATAGTTCTTTCACAAATGCGATACCAGGCTAAAGGTGTTTCTGGGGCATGAGAAGCGACAGGCGAAATTGCGCAAGCTGGACATAGCTTGCGATTATCTTGCTTTTAATCAGAATTCTTGGTGCGGTAAGTAATCGAGATTTCACCTATGTCTCATCAATCGAATCGCCGGTGAAAAAGCTCCTGACAGTGCACGTCAAAATTGAAAGGAACTGTCCAATGCTATATACGAGCCAATTTTCTGAAGGACAATCGATAGGCAATAGTCCCACCTCTCTTGCGTAGTTAGGGTTGGCTTTCAGAGGAGTGCGGCGGATGGTCGCACCGCCACCGGGTGACGGTACCCGTCTAGGATGAGATGGGTCAATACTTGTCGGGGGTTGCGGAAGAATGCAATAGCAAATCGCTCCCTTATCGTAAGCAAGTAACGGAACACCAGAGTGGTCCAAAAGGGCGAAAGACATCCATGAGCATCTTCCACCTCGTCAACCAAAAAAAAAATTAAAGTGTTGACAACAACAGACTACACAAACGATTTGAACATTACAAGGAACTCTTACGTATCCAGCTATTCCCGCGATGTTTTAATTGATCGTTTAAACAAGTTATAATTAGTCATTAACTTCGACCGGGTATCGAACCCGATCACGTGACACATCAATGCTTATACCCAATGGCTATCAATTTTTTTTACTGCATTTTCTAGTATCTTTTGACCGCTTCGGTCGGTTCGCTCGGATTTTTTCAAACATTTCAGATATACCTCGAGAACAGTACTTTTTGTTCTGAAAGGTACGTATATGCAAAATCTCAAACAAATAAATAGTATTCAAATTACAATCTAAACTAATATAACAAAGCTGCAGAGATTTTTTGTTTGTTCAAACGCGCTAATCTCTGGAACTATTAGTAAGCTTTGAATAATTCTTTTTGTTTTGGATAGAGTATTCATTGAGGAAGGTGATAGGCTATGTAACATCACGCTACCACTCTTAGGAGCGGAGCAGTGACCATAAACGCAGGTGAAACTGCGGGATATGGCTAGTTTATAATATTGGTTGAGATACCCTAAGTTCAATCATTATTTTCTCGAAAACACTATGAGAAAGTATACATTACAAAACATTAGTGATGGATAGATGTTAGATAACGCACGTAAGTACTACAGTTTCAATAGGTGTTTGGTTACTTTATTAACAATGGTACGATAAAGTTGGAAACACGCACGTACGTTGTGTGACACTGGGGGTCTTAGATAGAACCTCACATAGCATATTTCTGATCAAATTGCTCATTAATAAAGTTTTATAATTTTCATTTCAATATAAAAAAGAACCATTTCTCGATATTAGGTACTTATAGTACCTTTACCTTTTTCTTTTACGCGGCGAATGCTTTTCGCACCATACCCTCCGTCGGGGATACGAAGGGCGTGTGTGGGACTCCCGGCGAACCGGTCTACCCACTAAACCACCGCGGCGACCTACCTCGGCAGTCGGGAGGAGCTCCAGGAACGCATCGGCGGCTTCTGGAGTCCCCCCTGCCGTACCTCATGACTGAGGGACATCCCGGGGTGACCAGAGTCACCCCCGTTGCAGGTCGATGTCCCGCCTCTCACCGATTTACACAGTAAGCGTACTTTTAGTACCTAATATCGAAAAATGATTTTTTTTTAAATTAGGGTTATTTATTTATTATCCATTATAATATAATAAGCACAAAAAACGGAATCATAAAATACGACTTAATATGTACGAGGACGAGTACTAGTGTCTCCTATGGTTACGTGGCCACCTTTTCATATTTTTATTTGCCCCTGATCATAAAGTTACATCAGAGCGATGTCCGGATAGGATTAAAGGTCGTGCATATTTTTGTGAGTCCACACTCGCGCTTAAGGGTCATTGTATATTTTCTTTACACGTCACATATACGTCACTGTCAAACGTCATACTATTTGTGGAGGCACCCTCCTTATTATTATACCCAAATAAAAAAAAACAAATTTATTAATGTATAGATACCTATATTCGTTGGTCCCGTGGTCTAAGTTTACGCTTATGTTTGTGTGCGCTTATGATCCTGGGTTATCGGTTCAGATAAATTTTCATTATGCTGTTGAGAAATTTTCAGTAGTAGCATGGTATCTGGAATCGGTAGACGACAAAAGGCTGGGTGAGAGAAAAGTACACCTATAATATGGATGTTACACAATGATACTTTTCCTTCCAACAATAAAAAAGAACATCGCATCACACTCGTCGTATTTACATGTGGACTAAATGAAATTTCTCGCAATTACACATCTTAGCTATCTTATCTTATATTACTGATAAGTCTCTGAATTAATTATCTTAATAACATGTAATAATGTAATTACGCATTAAAATAATGTCAGCTTAGCCAACTGTGTCGCGTCCTTAGTTCTAAAAGGACCAATATGGGTAGAGGCCATTGCTGCCCTGATAAGGAAAATGCGTTCTATTGTCATTTTGTTATAATTGCCTGCATAACTTCCACTGATATGTCCACGGCGCGGTATAGAGAAAAAGAAAACATATTTACGTATTTGATGCATACACAGGTATATACAAGTTTATAGGGGTGCGAGCAGTAGAAACAGTATCATAGCAGAAGAATAGAAAGGTAAAATAATCCAGCCTGTTCTCTCATCTTTTTAATTTGGTAAAAATTAGGATGAATTATAAATATTATTCCTAATAAAAGTCGCTCTAAGATATGACGCACACAAAGAGAGAGCTTTTTTTATGGTATAGGGGGCAAACGAGCAGACGGGTCACCTGATAGTAAATGACTACCGCCGCCCATGGGCACCTGCAACTCGAGTGTCACAAGTGCGTTGCCGCCCTTTAAGGATGGAGTAGCAGAAGAGGGGGAGGGGGGGGGAGAGTGGGAAGAGGGGGGAGAAGGGAAGGACGGGAATAAGAGAAAGGGAAGGGTTAGGGCCTCCGGTAACCTCACTCACGCGGCGAAATGCAATGCAAGCATTGCTTCACGGCCGGTTTTCTGTGAGGCCGTGGTAACGAGCGGAGTCGAGCCGGCCCATACGTGCCGAAGCATGGCTCTCCCACATAAAGCATTGTTAAAAAGACATGTCAGATTGAATTTAAATTCAAATGTATTAAAATTAAAAACCCAGTTATGAGTGAGAGTAAATCAACTTGAACTTTCATATAAAAGCAATTAATATCGCCAAAGTGTACGAAAACACTATAACATGAAAATTACTTTGAGTATCTAATCATAGTGTGATGAGCATGATAATTTGTTCTGTGTCTGGGTGTAATTTATCTATAATATGTATGTATTTAGTAATATATAAGTATGTTTATCAGCAACCTGGTTACCATAGTACAGGCTTTGCCTAGTTTGGGATCAGACGGCCGTGTGTGAGATGTGTGGAGTTATTATTATTATTATTTTTATAGAATTCATATACACAACACGTTAATCTTAAATTCAATGTTCAATGTAATTAAATGTATTTCCTTTTACATTAAAATATGAATGGGACAGGTAGCAAAAATACCGAAGCAGCTAGTACGTCTACTCAGACTGGTTAGAATGATTTCAAAATCTTTAAAATTCATATTAAACTATTTTTTTTTTGCTATTTACTTAGATAAAAGTCAGCATAGTGTGTAAAAAACCTTGTTACCAACGCAAATTTATTAATAAACAATCTAATCGGAAATCTACTATCTTTATCCTTACATTTTTCGTCCAATGATTTGATGACAATACAAACAAAAGACAAGACTCTTCATGTGACCAAAACGACTGAAATCTGATAGTAAATATTCAAACCAGGTCTAAATAAATAAAAATGAAATGCTGTTTATTAATATTTCTAAACTTGATTTCAACAAAAATGAAAAAAAATTGAGAATACTGTAAGTGCTTTTTGCTACGAAATGTAAACAATTACAAAGAAATTTATTGAAAATTGGCAGGATAACTTCTATTAACAAATAATAAGGTAATTCGGCAATTAATTACTGTAACTGGCACTGCCATTGGCAAAACTATAACTTAAATATGGCCGATTGATATGATGATGATATGACTTAAATATATTCCGATGTGTGTAACGCCAGCCAGAATATAAATTTACTTATTACAGGTGAGACTATCAAAACACCAGTCAAAATTATTAAACATACGAACACGGAATATCTAATGTAAATTTCCATATTATGATGCCTATATTGATAAAATACCTCCTATGCGATATAAGTAACCAAGTCTTCGGTCTTTACATAATCTAAATGTTGAAGCCAGCTGGCTAATTAAACTACTTTTGACTTCATGTGTCAAGTTCTACAATATTGAGCTGTTTGTTTATACCACTAATATTATAAATATTAAAGTTTGGATGGATGTTTGTTACTCTTTCACGCAAAAAACCACTGAACCGATTGCGATGAAACTTGGTATGTAGATAGCTGGAGACCTGGATTAACGCATAGGCTTTTTATCATGATATTCCCACGGGATAGGGACTTAGGCCGGTGAAACCGCGGGGCGCTGCTGGCGGAGTTTTAAACTTAAGGCCTCAAAATGATGTCCAGCAAAAGCAGTCCTATAAGGTTTCCTATGGCAAATAGAACTTTTACTGCGCTTATTGGAATCGGGTGGGGAGACTGTGTTTTCTTATGATGGATCTCAGCACAAAGAGCTGTCTCACTGTAAGAACTTTACACTTGCAGTATAGTTATATATATAGTGACTGGCCTGTTGGCCTAGTGGTTAGTGACCCTGACTGCTACGCCATAGGTCGTGGGTTCGATTACCATTCGAGTCTGGGTGTTCTTTGTGTCCGTTGTTTGTATGTTTGTAAAGTCCCCCGCGACACAGGTATCATTCCTAATGCGGGAGATGTCTTTAAAAAAAAAAAAAGTTGTGATGTGGGGTGGTCGGTAGGGCTTTTCGGACGGTCGTGTACGGATTCAGGTAATGTAGGGCTTCTTCGTTAGTGAACGAATATCATATTAGTTCACTGACTTGAATGCATACGATTACTTGAACGTGTTTTTGTTCTTTGAAATTTCAATCTGCAGTTAAAAATATTATTTTAATTGAAAAATGTCTTTGGACCAAAATTGATCGCCTGTTTGGGAATATTTTATAATAAATAAAAGCAATAATAAGTTTGCCGTTTGTTTGTTGTGCTAATTTAAAAATTCTTGTGGTAAAGCAGATTTTTTTCTACTTTTGAAAGACCCTTTACAAAGACAAGTGAAACCGCTTATTAGGTACCTCTTAATGCTGAGAAATTGGTGTTTATTCGCTATAATATACCCCTTGTTCAGTATGAGTACTAATATTGTTTATGTTCACACATGTGAATTAAATAAGGCCGATTTTAGGAAATTCCTTATTACTTTTTAATATCCAGTATCCGCCGGATATTGGCCCTTACTATCCGGTTTCCGGCCGCATAGCGTATAGTAGCCGGATATCTGTTTCAGTTCTAGTGTATAGTACCTACCAGTACTACAAAAGTTATAACAATTGGTCGCAAAAGCGGTCGAAATTCGAGGAAATATCCTATAAATATATTAAATTTAATTACAATTTTAGTAATGGTACAAAAGCTATATATATTTTTAGATATTTTTATTGCATCTTTTCTATGCCTTTTTAGTAATATCAATTCAGAATTGTCAGACAGTTTTGCTGTAGTTAAACCTTCGCCGGGCGCAATCAAGTTTTCAAATAATTTTAAGAAAGCTGAAATTTATAATGTTATACCTAGTCTGTTTTATAACCTAAAATAATATAAGTATTATTTTTACCACACAGAAATTTGGTTGTTTAACAGTAGCCCGACGAATTAAAGTTTCTCAACAAGAAATCATTTCAAGAAACAAAAACCCGAAATACTAACTAATAAATAAATAGTTATTTATACTTTTGTAATTGCTTTTTACAGCCTTGTATTTTGATACCCAAATCGACAGGTTTTGGAGAAAACATTTTGAAAACATACATTTTGGCGCCAAAAATCCACCATTTTGATTATTTATAATTTTAACATATCTACCATGGGAATAATATATTTAAAAAAAAAACAGCCGTTGTAAAATAAACTTTTTCCCGACGTTCCTAGCTCTTGTGACATAATCCTATGAAAAGAAAATTTTAAACATGGAATGACTTACCTTACTTACATATTATATTATGGTATTGTTCAGTCATAACACGATTTTACGGAGCAGTGCGATAAGATAATTATATATTGATGTTTTATATTCTGCTGTGGGTTTACCTTGTTTAAACAGCACTAAAGATTTACTATAGCATATGGTCTATCTAACTAAACCATTCTGACAGAGCAAACAAATAAATCCGACGACAAATTGATGATGTAGTACGTTGCGGATGAGAAAATATTTACAGAAGAGTTGTGAAAATTTTAATAGAAAACACTCGAAGAATAATGTAATAATCACAAAGTGCTTGAGGTTAATCCTTTGCCAAGCAAGACTGTTACTACGAATACGGTCTTTAGATTAATTTTCAAATTCAAAAGGATAGTGTTAGAAGTTTGACTGATGGCCTATTTATTTTAACAGAGATGGTTCTTAATTATATATTTGGTTAACACCTTTTCGGCCGTCGACATCCGAGTTTTTAGGTAAATTTCGAAGAAAGTATATTTGATTTGTACCAGTTGTCGAGTTTTCCAAAAATTTCTTCACAGGAGGTCTAGTTATGATCCCTAGACCCCAAAACAATCGCCAGTTAAAAAGTTTATATATTTATATATGTATGTATGTATGTACCTACCTCAATTTTACTGGCACGTTTTATCAAACTTGGACGAAAAATCAACAGGGCAAAAATGAAGGTTAGGTTCGTGAATATTGGGGGGATATTCCCCCAAAGGGGGGACTGGGGGCAGATTTTCAAAAAATTAAAAAACCACGAAATCTATCTCAGCGGGCCTGGATTTTTATGTGCACACTGCACATCATAACTTGTTTAAATTTTGGATTTCAAAACGGATGCGGTTAGCCAGTGAAAATAAGAAGATTTTTTTTAAAGATGCTGATTTAATTATACATAATTAACCAATAAATTGATTAAATAATGAAGACAAGCGTTGGAACATAGCGCTTGGCATATTCAATTTTACAATTGAATGAATGTAGCAGATGGATGTTTGGGAATTCATATCACGAGTCCGTCCTGTGTGCCAAACGTAAGTATTTCGTACAAACTGATGCCGACTCTATACATACATAGCATCCACACGGAATTCACGTGCCAAACTGAAGCTTCGAACGCTCCGATAGGTGTCGTCCGCGGCTACCACGGGCGCTAACAGGGCGTGACGTAGTCAATAAGTCCTTCTCAATATATACTTGGATGGCATTGCATGGATGTAAACGTGAACATTTATTTTATTTACTGAAGCTCCGACCTTACAAGGGCAACGCGTAGATTAAAATGTATCGTTTGAATCTATACCGCTGGTGAGTTGGTGAGTCCACTTTAGCTATCGGCACCGACACGTATACCAGGTGCCGCTGCCAGGTCCTTTAAAAAATGCCATCCGCACGATTAGTGACGCGAAAACACGGTGCCATCCGCACGATTAGTAACGCGAAAACTCGGTGCCATCCGCACGATTAGTGACGTAAAATCTCGGAATAAAATTAATATAAAAAAACCCTTACGTACATCTGTAATTATCTATATGTATTTTTATCAATCAGTATGTATTTTTAAGTCTCTAATCTGTAAATGTAATCGCATATCGCTAAAACCCTACGTATGGTGGAATGTTATGATATAATTTTGTATGTAGTGCGCAGTCTAAAAACTAAAAATTGTCTCTTTACAGAGCAAGCAATACTTTTTGAGTCTCTATTATTAAAAAGATTGAGTTTGAACTAAAACTTTAACTTTCAAACAGAGTCTAATGTTCTGTATGGCTAAAGTGTTGCGAATACGCAATGGCGAATCGTGTAAGTGAAAAATACAAGCATATGAATGCTATAAAACATTCTAAGATTGACCTTCGACGATTATGAACGAGGAAAACATCACTAGTACCAAGAAGCTGACAGTCGAAAATCTTCATAAGAATCTTAGACAGCGGGCTTAAAGAGGTCAACATAATTAATAACTCTAATCATAACATTCTGACTCATGATCGATTCCCGAAGAGCTCTACTTTGTTGTATCGTCTTACGGTTTCCAGAGTTACGATTGAGTCTACCTTCATGAAACGGATATTTCATGGATGCACTATCACATAAAGTGATTTTTATGCAAGATTTTTCAGATGTCATATGTCGTGTGAGAGCCATGCTGGGTATGGGCCTATACGTGCCGGAGCATGGCTCCTCACCACGGCTTCCGAGAAAACCGGAAGCAATACTTGTGTTGTGTCTCGCCGAGTGAGTGAGGTTACCGGAGGCTTTAAACCCCCCCCCCCCTCTCTCCGGTTGAAAAGTACCCTATGTCCTTCTGGAAAGTTTAAATCTTGCTAAACCTGAAGCATTGCTTTTTGCACACAGTCGCTATTCTTTTATTGGAATTTCAATAATAAGAAATAATGTTTGGTAGGGTCTTCTGCGGAGGCAAATCCCCAGAAATGTATTTAAAAAAAAATTTAACTTCGTATGTTTTTCCTTTGTGATAAAACCAAACACTTTTCACTTAACGTGGCACTGCAGCGCGTGCCGGTTACTTAGAGCTAGTTACTGTATATTAAAGGCGCTTCTGAACTGGTTTGTGAGTTATGCTCAGACGATAGGTCAAACGCTTATGCGACTAAGACTGGATTTTTTTATAGATATCGTATGTTGATCGAATCTTTCCACAAATGCCACTACTTGCAAGGTGTATGAGACAATGGGGACAAGTGGAACATATTTTATTTTTTGGAATTATTCCATCAGTTATTTAAAAGATCCATAAAAAACAAGTTCACAAATTATGCATGTTGGTTTTTATGGATTTTCTCAATAACAGATTGAATCATTTCAAAATAGATAAAAACTGTTCGATTTAAAATCTTTAAGTTTACACATTCCACCTGCTCTTATGAGAAACAGAGGTGATAGAACGATTCGTTTTTTTTTTTCAAAATTCTTTTTGTAACTGCATGCTAGATTTCTATGATTTAAGTAAGTGTTTTATTGTCAGATACACACAGTTGATTGTAGATTCTCATCTAAAGTACTTATCAACTAAGAAACCGGAACAACGCACGAGTATTATGATTGATTTAGATTAATTGAATCTAATCCTATGAATAGATAAAGCAATCGACGTTGAGTTGGTGTTGAAGTTTCGATGTATTACTGAAGGCTGTTAATTAGTGTGCGTTAATGAGTCTTAAATTTAAGTGGTATAAGAGAGTTACATTACTTGAGATAAAATTATTTTTACCTCACAGTTAAACACTCAGGAATTTAACGTAACTCATCGGATAAAAGGCAGTCTACTACGCGCATTATCGACACCAAAGATTATGTTATCGTATTTCTACCTTTATTTAACTACCAAAACCAACAGTATACACTAATATTTACCACAGACAAGAAGCATTATTCAACTATATCTATCTGTTACACATATTTTACAAACATTGTAAATATATTTATTTACTATGATGAAGGCGGAGCTCTAAACAGAATGAATGTGAGTCAGTGAATGAACTCAACCCGCTTGATGGTAAGCTAGATTGAGGTCCAAAGATTGAAGATCACCATTATAGATACGGACGCTACCAACATGGTGGTCAGTTTGACGACCTCGAGAGATGTCTTTTCACGCCCCGCCTAAAGGACCCGGGGTTATAGGTCGAAGGGAACACGTGGAGCATGTGTACAACGGGGAACATGTGTTAGTTATGAATTCCAAATTTTAATGATGCGGCAAAGAAAGGAGCTGCTGTACCTTTTAGGAGTACGATGCAAGAAAATTTTGCAATTGAAAGAATACGCGTAAACAGAAACTTACAGAGAAGTAATAGACTAGACACCATACAGCGAAAAAGGACAATAATGACAAACGGGTGGAAATACGTTACTGAAAAACATTCGGTATTTAAATAACGAGGTACCTACACTTGACGAAATATGAAGCGGCAACGAAACGGTTCCACGTGTAAAACGTGTACAAAGATAATACAATAGATAATTACATCATTCCAATGACAAAAAGACGTATTTCAATTCGTTTATTCGATACAAATAGTTTTAGACTTCTAATGATTTGGCAAGCTCACAGACTTGGCAGGAATATTACAACAAAAATATGCGCGAGTCACAGATACAATCAATGAATTCCAGAAAATCTGCGAGGGTTTATGAAATTTTCTAATTGTAATTAAGAAATAAAAGAGTATATTCCTTATTTAGATTGTTCTTTTTAATGATACAACAATAATAGTCGGTGTATTCAGATATCAATTTGTGAATATTTTAGACGAAGGAGGTTCTTAAACATTTAATCTATAGTAAAAAATATAATAAATGTGAAGTTTCCAAGGTCTGTTTGTTTTAACGTTAAATTATTCATTAACAAAACTAACTTAAATGTTATGAATGTAATGTTTACAGAATTAGCATTAAAAATTTATAAATGTTTTTTTTGGTATTTGAATAAAGCATTTTTTTAAATTTATTTATATATAGCTACATCATCATCGTGATCATTGCAGCCATAGGTCGTTTGCATCTGCATTGCTGGACATAGGCCCCCCTCATTGACTTCCAAGAAGACCGGTTATATAGCTTCTTATCTATGCTTGTAAATAATAGAACTATTATTACATTAAAATCAAAAGTGACAACGTATTTCTTCAATCAGTTACCTAATGGAAAACCTTGATTCGAAAGATAAATATCTATTGGATGAATGAAAATAAATGGAACTAAAGAAGATTTTTAACCAAAATCAACCATTCGTTATAGTTATATCACTACTACAGACGTTATATTAAAAAAAAAACGCAACTAGGTACTCGTTACAGCTTTGCACAATAACAATTGAGAAGACTCATAACTTAATTTTAAAAAGACATTGTACTTTTGACTTTGAAAAACATCGTAATAAAATAAGAAGAGGAGGTCAACAAAAGAACCGTCTGGAATTGTAAAACATTACTGAAAATCTTATAAAATTAGCGAAAATAAAATTGTGTGACAATTGACTGTTCATAGTATACTTGATACATAAGCTTCGCCTTGCTACAGTTAACGAAAATAGAATATACTACACGTGCCAATGCGCAACCGTTTAAATGTCGCGGCTTACCTGGTAGGGCTGTCGACGCGATTAACTTTGTGACAAAGATTTTGGTTTAGACATCACTCTTCAAGTGTCTAGTCCAAATTCACAGAAAGCTTTAACCTTGCATTAAATACAAAGTGTTGTAAATAAAGGACGGATTTACTAAAGACACTGATTGATTATTTTATTTTCGTTTGTAAATTCTGAGATGTTTAAGAATTTACATCACTCCTCTAATCTCCATATTTCCTAACATCAAAATACTCCTTACAAATTTTATTTTAATAAACATAAATTATGCGTCCTTTGTTTCGCCTTTTTTATTTTTTTACACAGTTTTTTATTTTACAGTATTTTAATTTTAGATAAGACTATTTGTTTACTCCTTGTTTTCAAAAAGTTAAAATCATTAAAATAGACATTTACATTAGACATATTTTTTTAATTCTTAGATAAATGTTAAAGCTTCATAATCTTTTCAACCACGTCCATCCTTTTCATGCTAACATAATAAATCGAGAGGAACGAAGGATTTAAGGGATTTACATGCCTTTTTTTAGAAAATACATTAACGTCCCAACTTTTAGAATATTTAAAAAATCTCGGAATGTAGATGTATATTTCATCACGTATTTTGGGACAAAACTATTCAAAACATACCTAAAATGAAATGTATTTAAACGCAATTTTTACATCCGGAAGCAGCAGTTCTCGTGTTGCCCTAACTGCTTATAAAATATGAACTTTGGTTTTCATTTTGCTCAACCCTACCACACCCCCAGTTATCGTGAAACTGATACAGAATAACGTGTACTTTAGAACCTATTGAATTATTTATAGCAAATCTTTTTCAAACCACTGAAAAGGCCTATTAACAATATCAACATTCGTTTACCGTCTTTCAAATCATATAGATGTACTGTATTTTTAACCAACTTCAAAAAAGGAGGAGGTTCTTAATTCGACTGTTTTTTTTTATATTTTTTACCTCAGAACTTTCGACTGGGTGAACCGGTTTTGATGATTCTTTCTTATTTGAAAGCGCTTCCCGTGCAGTCCCATTTCAATTTGGTCCAGTTCTGACAATGGCATCCATGAGAAAATCATTTATAAGTCTTTTATGGAATAGTTTTTTTTGTTGAAGTCGGTTTTTTTTTGAAAGAATTATTTATGTTACATTCTGATCACCATTACTAATAAAACAGATTATACACCACTACTGGACGCTAGACGCTAAATTCACCAACACGACCTCAACTCAAACTAATAAAACAAATATACATACCTACATTGTTAAACAATAGGGAAATAACTACAAACATCCAATTTTCAGCCCCAAAACATTATTAAAACACAAGATTATATAGATAGAGCTGCATATAAAAAGCATGCTTAGTTCTAGTTTTTCGCCTTTTCGATCTAGGTGTGCGATATTATATGTCAAATTGTTTCCCATTTTGACACGTGTCAAATGGGAATTGAAAGAAGATTAAGCTTCTTATTACAATTTGCTAATAAGTTAAAGAAAATAATGGATATTTATATTTTTTTATTTACTTTTTTTTTATTTTGATATTTGGAGTTGGTAAAAAGATGCATTTATTTATGACAAATCATACACTAAGAAGTGTACAATTTTACATTTTATTTCAATGGGTTCCTGATCTCTGGAGATCACGGATTTTTTTTTTGTGAAATTGCGTTTATACAGGACATAGCAACTGCATAGTACAAGTATACATTTGCTATGTCGAACTATGCAGTTAAACTTAAAATGCAAAACTGTATGTGTTTACAAAATTTCATCAAAATCGTTAGAGCCGATTAAATATATACATAAATAAATACACACATACAAGAATTGCTCGTTTAAAGTAATAAGATAATATGTATATAATATGTATAATAGACAAATATTTAAAGCTATGGTAATATGACAATTAATTCCTATCATTTAAGTACTCATTTATGCTCTAATAACTCTCATTTATTAGAAAGACTAAGTTTATTTATAAATCTACTATTATTTTTTTTTTTTTCATAATACCTGGAAGATTATTACATATTTTATACATATACATATGTAGAGTGATTCTGTCATCATCTTCCAAATTCACACAGTAAAATCTTTGATGACAATTATGAGAAACCTGTTATTTGTTTTGATATCACTTAGTTCAAAAATATTGAGTAATTTGCATCACAAAATTGTCTCAACAAAAACCACTGGACGAAGCATTTTTAGTCGTGAAGTTGGTAATTAAGCCTGTTAGTATGTCTTAAAGTTATATACTTGTTTGTATTCAAAACAATCTAAATCCGAATCCCGGAACAAACAGTAAATATCAA
Source organism: Euplagia quadripunctaria (assembly GCA_963859945.1). NCBI lineage: Eukaryota > Metazoa > Arthropoda > Insecta > Lepidoptera > Erebidae > Euplagia > Euplagia quadripunctaria. The sequence goes on along the minus strand of OY982581.1, from coordinate 4,948,557 downwards.
GTAAATAATAAGAATTCGTAGCCGTCTTGCGTCGATTTAGATATAAAATTTGACGTTGCAAACCAAATCAAATCAAAACCATGTATTTCAATTAAACCAATAATAGGTATTTTTGAATCGTCAGGAGTAGGAGTCAGTCAGAGTAAGTCAGTCGTGAAGCTAGTTGCCTGTTCCAATACGTAGATCCTATGGAGAAGAACAGGCAAGAAACTCCAAGGACACTCTTTTTCAAAATGTTTTTGTACAAATTTCTGGTTACATTGTTTATAAGCGTGAATGAAATGCGAGGACAATGTAATATACCTATTATTCTAAAATATAAATAGACGCGTTAATTGCTAATATACATATTTAACTAATAGCAGTCCGGAGATGACCAGCCCCGACCAACGGCACCGGCACTGAAGAGTTTGATTGTTTGGTTGAATTGAACAATTATTTTAGTGTTGGATAGCCCTTTTATCGAGGGAGGCTATATAACATAACGCTACAACCAATAGGAGCGGAGCAATAAAGAAAAATGTTGCAAAAACGGGGAAAATTTACAAACGCCGACGAAGTTGCAGTTGGTATTTAATAAATATGGCAACTATGACTTGAAAATCATCTATTAAAGAATGAGAATACCAAACATAAAGAAGCTGTAAATACGTGGATGTTTGTTATTTTTCACACAAAAATTACTGAACGGATTTTGATGAAACTTTACATTGCTATGGCTTCTACTGCAGGATAACACACAGGTTATAATTTATAAAAAATATGTATTAAGTGAATAGAGAAAGTTATAAGGTAAGTAAGTCGAAAAATTTCGATGAGCGGTGTATAAATCAGTAGAGATACACAAAAAAAATGTATGGTGGCATGGTTTCTCTTAAAAATATATAAAAACCCAAGGCAGCATCTACTTTTTTTATGTGTGCAAAATAATGTCTAACCTTAAATACTTTGGATACTGTATTTACATCATAAATTTTAAGGATACATACGCAACAGAATCGCGGGTGGCTGCTAATAGGCAATACGAAATATGAAAGAGTACAGTAAAAGTAATTGCAAGAACCGAACAAAAACTGACCAGATGGATTGAAATTAAAAATTATATTTAAGGCGTTCATTTCACGGTAGGTGTTTCTGTCAGTTTTACCACAATCATGATTGTGGCTGACGGATAACCTCAGGGGTCATCAAATGGCGAACCACGGTCCGGACGAATTTTGTGCGGACCTTGGGTAAACAGTACATTATATAACAAAAACTTAATCTTCTTTTCGTTTCTTATAAATTAACTTGTATGAAACAAAAGTACGGAGGTTTCCGTTCATGAGCTTTGGATAAAATTTATGTGTGGTACATACAACTAGGGTTGCCACCCGTACTTTATTATAAAGTATTGTACGTTATTGACGTGACAACGTCTTATAAATTGGTTTGCCGGGTGACACTTCAAGAAACTGCGTTACGCTCCGCTCACGTTATGCGCTCACAATGAGAGCGAGTGAGAGGCACGCGTCCCTTCCACTCGGGCATGGTTAGCCCGCCTAAGAGCGAGAGAGACAGACATAAAATGTTTTAAATATAATTCTTTGTATAAATAAATGTTTTAAATTGTTACTATTATTTCATCCTTCTTCCTACTATACGAATGAATATTCACATTAAAATTATTTTACCACTCAAAGTCGTTGTCACGTAAAACTTTCGCCCGTATACCGACTTTACAGGCAACCAATTTTTCGAGTAATTGCACTCTATACTTTATGACAACAATAAAGTACGCAAAAGTACTTTATTTCGTGTGATTTGATTTCTCTAGGATTTATTTTACATAAAGCGTAAAAAAAAGATTGGTCGTAAGATGGATTCAAAATTAGTCAATAGATTTTGATTAAAATAGTAATGCATCTGTTGATTAAAATAAATAATTAATTTAAAAAGTTAATTACTCATTTATTTTAACTTAAATATAGACTGTAAAGAAAGTGTGCAGATTTTTAGCACGAATAATTCTTTGCTAAAAGTGACAAAAATATATTTATAATAAAGTAAATAAAGTAAAATAAATAGTACTTTGTTTTGGCACAATGTACATTTTTTTCTACCTTTAATAACCAATGTACTTTATTTGGACAAAAAAAAGTGGCAACCCTACATACAACTGTGTGCACCAACTTCACTCCAAACTTTGGACAGATCAAGGTGAGAAATGTTATTTTTCAAAAGATCTTGGTACTTTTGTTTATTTGTTTGTCTTTGTCATATTATTTAAAAAACAAACCTGAAATGAAACTAATTGGTGATCCCTGATACAGCTACTGACGGGTGCATGATATTGATTGCCCAAAATCTGTATATCAGAATATTTCACCATCCTTTGTGAGTACTCTACAGAATTGAGTTCTATAGAGAAGTAGATATTATATCAGATCCCGCCATAGAGAGAAATAACGTTAATGTAAATGACATTAACGTTATTTTATATCACAACTTCTAGAATGATCCAATTTATGTTTTTTTTTTTATCAAAACATGTAGTGAATAGTTTTTGTACATTTTATACAAAAAATAAATAAGATTTTATGAAATAAAGTATTTAGGTAATAAGTTGCAGTGGATAATGTTGATAGAAGAAGGGTAAGAAAGTATGGGGATGTATATATCTTATCTTAATATATATAAATCACGTGTCACGTTGTTTGTCCGCGATGGACTCCTAAACTACTTAACCGATTTTAAATTAAATTTGCACACCGTGTGCAGTTTGATCCAACTTGAAACATAGGATAGCTTAAATTTTAATTTATAGCCGCAATATTACTTTATTGCAAAATATTTGTCTATTATTTGACATTCACAATTATCTGTTAACTCAAAACGATTTTAACAGATGGCGATATCTGTTGACTGGATTGAGTAAGTAATCAATAGATGGCGCTGCTATGTTAAATCTACAAATGTGTCATATAAGCTACAATTTAATAGCATAACCACCACGTGTTGTTGAGGCTAAAGTATAAGTTAAATTTATTTTGTAGTAAACGAAATACCGTGAAATTAAATTGTTTCTACTTTTTAAATTTTTGGTGTTAGCATAGCCGGCCACGTGTTACTTAGACTGAAGTGTAAATGCAGTATATATATATTTCTTCTGTACGTGTGTATGTGACTGAACTCCTCCTAAACGGCTGGACAGATTTTAATGAAATTTTTTGTGTCTTCAGGAGGATTCGAGATTGGTTTAGATTTACAATTGGACCCGGTAGATGGCGCTGCGATAGGGTTACAGGAATAATGACCGATTTTAATGAAATTTTTTGTGTATCTTCATGTGAATTCGAGAATGATTTAGATTTACAATTGAACCCGGTAGATGGCGCTGCGATAGGGTTACAGGAATAATGACCGATTTTAATGAATTTTTTTGTGTAACTTCACGTGAATTCGAGAATGATTTAGATTTACAATTGAACCCGGTAGATGGCGCTGCGATAGGGTTACAGGAATAATGACCGATTTTAATGAATTTTATTGTGTATCTTCACATGGATTCGAGAATAGTTTAGATTTACAATTGGACCAGGTAGACGGCGCTGCGATAGGGTTACAGGAATAATGACCGATTTTAATGAAATTTTTTGTTTCTCTTCACGTGGATCTGAGAATGGTTTAGATTAACAATTGGACACAGTAGATGGTGCTGCGATAGGGATAGATAGGAAAATTTACTAATGCAGACGAAGTTGCACGGGACAGCTAGTATAATGTATAAATAGGATATTATAGGCATCCTTATCTCTTATTTCAACGCCCTAAAATTCGAGTCCTTCTAAAATTTACTTTTCTGAAATCCTTGTTTCTTTAAATTATTATGTTATCGTGGAATTCTATCGGCTGCAGATATAACATAACGCTGTGATTTATGGGAGCAGAACTGACTAAAAGCGCAGGTGAAAACGATAATAATATATTGATAAGATATTGTACCTATAGTTCAATATAATGTAATTATGTTACTCCACAAAAATTGAAAATCAAATACTTATACATATTTTATTTTGTATACATTTAAATACTAATCAAATAACTATTTGTAAATAAATTCTTAAACTTTTATAAAATTTATAGAGAATTTCGTTTAATCAAATAAACACGCTTATTTTGACGACTGCCACGCTGAGGGTCGCGGGTTCGATTCTTGGTCAGTGCAAAATACATATTTGTATGCGTGAATATGTCCATTTGCATTGGTCTGGATGCTTATATGTACATATAATATGAAGTACCTGGGAGACCTAGCTTCGCTCGGTAGCTTTTTGTAAAATCGTAATTTTTTTTTAAAGTACTTTTTTTGTAAAATTGCCTTTTTACAAGAAATACAACTATGCAGTTAAACTTAAAATGCAAAACTGTATCTGTATACAAAATTTTATCAAAATCGTTGCTGCCGTTCCCGAGATACCCGAAATATAAATACCATCGCCAACAAGCTGTGTAGCTTGGCGAGGAGATTTTGTAATTAATAAAAAAGAAAAAATCAATAAATAAATATTAAAAAAATAATACATAAATAAATACATACATATGTACTAGAATTGCTCGTTTAAAGTAATAAGACGTAGATACAATTCTTTTTATCTATGTATGTTTATCTGTGTTCCAGAATAGTACAAGCTCTGCTTAGATTGGTATGGCCCAAGATATTATTATTATTTATAATATTAGACCGTAAACAATATACCAACGTGTCACAATAGTACATAATTTACGGTCCATTAAAATATTGTTTATGGTCAACGCAAATGCTTCGGAACTTAAAAGCAGTTAATTTATTTACTTTTATTAAACAGGCCTATCTACATGTAGTAAATAGCCTTAGGTTTAAACCACTTAATTTACGTCTTAATGAATTTCCACTCAACTTATGAGTTTCAAAGTTCGTTTTTTTTTTTAAATAACACAATAACGTTTTATACAAATAAATTACATTGTTGACGGTTATTGACTTTCAGCGATAAACATTAAATACTAAAATATCTGTTTTCGCACTATTTTTATCTACATACGTGTACTTACTTGATGACATTCCCGTGTGAGTCAGACATTTTGTGACCGTTGTTACAACAGCCAAAGTAGGATGACAAAACAGAGGCCGCAATTCCCAAAGTGTGTAAGCACACAACAAGCAATTCACTACACCTCACTCCATAAAAAGAAATATTACAGAAATAATTTACTCAGGGCATAAAGAAAACACTACTACCAATAAACAATATCACGTCTGGCTTGAAGATTAAAAAAATACCGTTTTAATTTTTTTAAATTCAAACACGTGCGATCGCAGCGCTGAGCACAACACTACAAATACAAAGTTCGCGTATTCACAAAAGTAAATAAATTAATTATCAACACAATGATACGGAGTACATACGACGGACACTCGTCGCCTACTGCGCGCCAATACCAACGCGGATAATGTTATCCAAATGTAAAACACGTTATATATTTATTTATTCGATGTATGCACAAAGACTCCTTTGTTCATTTCACATATTTTGGAGCATTGACTTTTGACATCACGGTAATGAGAACTGTGGAAATGATAATAAACTTCGGACCAGGAATTATAATGCTCTGGATAAAAGTTTTCACGAATAGTTCCTGAATCCCTGAATCACTAACATCTGCTATTTGAAATTCGAAGCGTTAGAAAAAGTTTTAATTTTTTTTTACCTAAACTATGCTAAGACGGTCACAATATGAAATTGCTGTTTATTTTTTTATTGTATCTGTTGTACGAACCATCTAGGCAGGCCACGTAAGTTGTATGCCGGATTAGTTGGACTAATTATTAAGAAATGCTGCATTATAATAACACAAAATAGAAGGAGTGGTCGAGGAGAAATGAGCCATGACCATTAAAAAATAAAAAACACGTAAAGGGGAAAATTTTAACATTCGAGCAATATTGTGTTATTTAATCAATTGACCTTGATAATGATTACCTTCAGAAACTAGTACCGCGGCCAACGTTTACTTCCTTCTTATTTATATTTCACTCTAATCTTGCTAAATACAAGCATTCCGTTATGACCTAGAAGTAAATTTTATCCAACCATTGAACTTTTAAAATGAACTCGTCGGATATCAGACTACTTTTCTTTGCTGCCGTTACATATCTAAGATGAAACTAAAAGAAAAATAATTATATACGAATATATAGCATATAACATCAATGTTTCGGGTAAACCGTTGTGTTTATATTCATGTGTAGTCATTGACAATCACGATTATGTATTCAAATTATGACCGTTTTGTTTTTACGTCCTCTCTGACCTGTGTCATCTGTGGCGGTTGTGGCTGAAGGAGATACTATGTCACTTAAGAGCGAGTGTGATGCACGACAGGAACGTTAGCAGATTATTTTTTAAAAGGTTTTACTTAAAAAATTCTCCAAATACAAACAATTTTAAAATATCTCTTATCAACTGGATAATTTGAGAACGGCTGATTAATTTTCTTTAAATGTTTTTAATAACTCCATGAAGGTTTTTAAACATAGGAAAACTATATTTCAGAACCTTCGCGTTTTATTTTCGCGAGAAAAGTAACCTATCCTATATCCTTCTCTAAGGTCCCCTCTATATCTATTATCTATGCAAAAATTGATCAAGATTGGTTCAGTGGTTAAAGGGTGAAACGTGACAGAGAGTTACTTTCACATTTATAATAATTGTGTAATTTGAGACTGGCTAAAATTGTTGTTTGGACGGGATTAAAAAACAATTGAAGTTTTTACTAGTAGGTACATTATTTTTTCACTGAATCACTGCCCAAGAAGAAATCAAAATTACCGAATGTTATAAAAATAGTAAATAAGTATATTAGTCTTAGTCATTCATATACTATCTTTTTCAGTCTGTTTAAGATATTAACAATTATTAATTGTTTTTGCAGTGAAACTTCTTTAGAATCGTGATTTGAAATTCGATGAAACGGAAACATCACGACAAAGTTTCTATAATCTTTGTCTTTGCGCTTGCGTACTACCAATCAATGTCTTTGCGCCTGCGTACTATAATATATGTCAATGGCAACGTAGTGTAATTTTTGTGCATTTTTTCTCATTATTTCACTTATACTTAATTGATTCTTCACAAATTTATATTTAAATCCAACCTTAACCTATATTGAAAACGAAGTATTGTTTGTTTGCTTACTATTTATTATTCAGGCCTTTCTTTGTATGTCTTGATCTGTTTTTCTGAAGTTTCACTTCTGCCGTGTGTGAATTGCACACATACACATTTTTTTTTGTTTATCTATTAATTAAAAACTTAAGTTCATATTCTATCTTCCTACAAAACTTCACACATAACAATTTATACGACGACGACCTCAGTGGTAGTGCATTCGACTGCCGCGCCGGAGGTCGCAGGTTTGTGCAAATATTTGTATGTCCCACACATACATTGTTTATACATACCTATTTAAGTTTAGGTATATATCCGTGTTCTAGAACCAATAGTACAATCTCTGCTTAGTTTGGGGTAATTATGTCCCAGGATACTTTTATATATTATTACTAACTTTTGCCCGCGGCTTCGCTCGCGCTGGGAAGTTTTTTTGTGGATTTTGATGCAGTAGTAGGAAATAGAAATACTCAATTAAAGTATCTATTTATATACGACATTAGAGGTTTTCCCGACAGGTGCTACAGTACAAAACCAGGTCGCTAGGTGAACTCACTCTCGAGCAGGCCACGTAAAACTGCCGGTCATTGCGAAACACACTTTAAAGGGGTGAAAAAAACTGTAGTCTTTTAAACTGGAGTAGATACTCTGACGGTATAAGTGGTATCCGTGAACTTTTAAAATCATAAAAAATCATCGCCCTAAAATCCTTTTTTGCTACGGACGACGAACTTCAACTTGTGATAAAAAACAATTGACACGCGATATCCCGCCAATTTTTTTTTTAAATCAATGTTTAAAAAATTTAACATTCGAAATTCAAAAATTAATGGGGGGCCAGGAGCGCAGAACTTTCAGTGTACTCTATGTATTAGCTTTTAAAACAAAATAATTGTCCGCCGCCACAATGTATCAGAAAAACAAACGATCTCAGTGCCTCTAAATTTTAATAATGTAGTAAGTAGTAAGTATTTTACGATATGATTGTGTCGAGTTGTGCGTTTAGCTGTTTATATCGTCAAACGCTGATTAGAAGATTGACTGATTCATTGATCTGGCCAGATATGTGATGTGACCGACCATTTCAAGAAATACGAATATTTATGAAATGATCGGACACATTATGAAGTGATCCATTTTAAGATCATCTGGCCACGACGATAAAACATGCCGACGATATACAGGCTGTATCCTTAAAAAAAAGATTTTCTTTCTCGTCCGACAACAGTCTTTAACCAGTGTTGGAGTAACCGCTAAGTAGCGGCCACCCTGGGATATAATTCGGAACATACAAATCTTTGAAGAATTCTTTGTAAAAGGAATCCTTTGACAAAATCCTTAAGAAAAAAGGAACCAGAGTGATCAATATAACTCTTGTCATTATGGCGACGACCTGGAAAGTAACAAGTGAGACGTCCCCTCACTATGTACACCGATGGCCTGGATTACATGGCTAGTACTATCTGCCCATTACCACTTTTTGTAATAATGATTATTGAAAGAACAGCTATTCCAAACAATAAATAGCGTAACTCGATGCTTTTAAACTTTTTTTTTTATGGATTGGCTTTGCGTTTATTTTATTTTTAATGTTCTAATCACTTACAATGAGTGGCCACACAACCAATACAATTTCCTTACCAAAATATCCTCGCGGATGCGAGGTCGCTCCTAAAAGCCTGTGAACGCCCCAGGAGGCTTCTGTGCTTCTGTAAGGAGCTAGGCTGGCTCCACTAGCCAGCCATATCTGCACGTGTAATGTACCGTTTTTGAGTCTAAATGCGGAAACAGAGCCCTTAACCAATACCAATTTCACTCACATTAAGGCATTTTAGCCGATTCCATTATTTGCACATGTGCTACGATGCGTCAAGTACTCAGCACAAATGAATTCATTAGGTACATTTAACTCCAACACTTAGCAATAATTTTACTACCCTAAACTTATTTATCAGGTTAATGTAAAAAAAGAAACTGACAGTTAACCTCCGATAGTGAAGAGGTATCACAAATAAAATGATAATGTTGTTGATATCTTCATGATATGTAAAGGTTTTTTTTTTATTAAAACGTAGTCTCTACGTCATTATGGATTTATGATTGATCACGAGGATTTAATGACACGGGACAAAAAATCTTAACGTAATCTCAACTCTGAGAAAAAAATCAATCATCAAAGCAAAAAAGTTGAAGTTCGAGTTCATGGTGGTAATAATAATATGGCTTGAAACTAAATGTATTTATATTCTATACTAGCAGCACCTCGCGGTAAGTCCCGATCCCGTGGGAATATCGGGATAAAAAGTAGCCTATATGTTAATCCAGGTCTCCAGCTATCGACATACCGAGTTTCACCGCAATCGGTTCAGTAGTTTTGGTGTGAAAGAGTAACAAACATCCATACCTCACAAACTTTCACGTTTATAATATTAGTAGGATAATATACTATCCGTTCCCTGTAGTTCCACCTGTGTCTTTGGTCACTGCTCTGCTCCTAAGGGTCGTAGCGTGATGTTACTAATTGTGAATACTCTATCCAATGCAAAAATAATTATTCAGATCTGACTGACGGCTCTAGAGATTAGCGCGTTTAAACAAACAAACAAGCGAAAAAAAACGCTTATACTTTACTAGCGCCTCGGCTTCGCGTGCAATGTAGATACTAATGAGGTGAACAATTATCGTCATATGTTTATGCAAATTAACACAAAACAATATTAAACTATACGTATAATTTACCTTCCTGCTGAATCGCTCTATCTATTGGTGTAAACCAAATTGAAATCCGTTGCGTAGTTTATAATTCTTTCAAAAAAAACAGACTTCAACAAAAAAAACTATTCCATAAAAGACTTATATATGGTTTTCTCATGGATGTCATTGTCAGAACTAGACCGAAATGGGACCATACGGGAAGCACCAGCTATCAAATAAAAAAAGAATCATCAAAATCGGTTCACCCAGTCGAAAGTTCTGAGGTAACAAACATAAAAAAAAAACAGTCGAATTGAGAACCTCCTCCTTTTTTGAAGTCGGTTAAAAATACTTTGTTTTATACTGTGTAGATGTTATATTAGTAAAGAGTCTATAGATGGAGGTAGTTCGACAGTAACTTTAACTACTTATGTGTATTGATGGATTAGTCTCCAAAACAAGGATGTTATTTATGTTATTTACTTACATAAACATTATATTTATCACACATTGATAAATATAATGTTTTTCTCGCAGCCGTTGTCATTGTCAAGTGCAACACGTTATTAGAGAGCAGAAACACACAAAGAGATTGAGTAAGAGAGTTGAAAGAAGGGAAAGAACATTCTTGTATTGAAGAATTAAACAGCACCCGAATGTAAAGTATAATAATATACCTACTATGTAATAATTTAACACATAATAATTTGTAATAATTATTAATTTTGTATTTTGTGCATTTTCATATATAGTGGTCTACAGCCACGTATCACTACATTTTATAAAACAAAGTCCCCCGCCGCGTCTGTCTGTCTGTTCGTGATAAACTGAAAAACTACTGAACGGATTTTTATGCAGTTTTCACCAATAGACAGAGTGATTCATGAGGAAGGTTTAGGCGTACAATTTGTAAACGTTTTATGTAAATTGGTTGAAATATGTTGATGATTGTTGAAGATGTCTCTACTACCCGTGCGAAGCCGGGGCTGGTTGCTAGTGATTATATATTATAAATTTTATTATAACCTCATTATTAAACCTCGTTCATTCAGCATTTCCCCAATCGGGTGGCTGCAATTTGAGCAACCTTATTAAACCGTGATTAAACCTTATTTGTAAATGTTAATCTTGAAATTATAACAAGATTTTATGTTTCCAGTTTATTAGTGTGATAAACTGAATAAATATATGGTGTACATAGAATATTTAAGAAGTGACTAATAATTTACATTCGCAAAAACAAGTAAGTGTACACAAACATCCAAGCGGTCGATCAACACGTGGTACAAAGGCCAAGACATTAAGCAACTTGCAACCTTGAACAGACCAATATTGTCAATTATTAATAATATATAAACAGCAACATTTGAATGGACATACTTCACTTATCTTATTTATCTAATAAATAAGGCAAATTGGGAGCATACTACACGTTATTTGTATTATAGTATTTTCGTTACTCTACGTAGTATGCTGAGAGAGGGGGAGGCGATCGATCAGTCAACACCTTCATTGTAATGACACTCACTTCAACCACCGGTAGCCCACTGCTAAACATAGGCCTGTTAAAGATATAAAACCTGTGCAGTAACAAGAGTCGTCACCGGACACTGCAAACTGAACAAACATATGTTCAACCTAAAATTGGGCGAGAACACAATATGCAGATTCTATCAAGAGGCAGAAGAAACTGCAATGCATATTTTATGCTCTTGTGGTCCACTAATGCGGCACCGAAATATTAACCTAGGGTTGCACATCATGCAACCGCAGGAAATACGAACAATCACTGCTGATAGGATCTAGAGGTTTCTCGAAGCCGTAAGTCTGAGCAGTGAACTGTAAAGCAAAAGTGCGCTTCAAAAGACCAGAAATGGTCGAGGCCTTTTAATGTTATTCGCTCCTGTAATGTGTAACAAAATGGACTTACGTAAGGATTCTCATCTGCAAAAAATATCTCAATCATTTTCTCTGCAATCTTAATCATTGATCGCTTCGGGAATTAGTGACGTGAACATATTTTGTTGGGATTTTTTATAATATTTACCTGCTTTGATACCGAGGTGATCTACGAGTTAGATCCTCATACACTTCAAGCTGAATCTCCATAAGTATTAGGCAACTTTTTTGGTATTATTTATTACTATTTCATCACCATTTTGGCCTTGATTATTCTGGCGTAAGTGACACGCTACACCAGTGATTGACTCAACTCTAGGCTGTCCTACCTTATCAATATATCTCCTTTTAACTTTCAAATTTTCTTAATCACAGAACGGAGAATAAGTAAGAAGTGCGATGTGGGCGGGGGCACACGATAACCGTTATCATCCAATCTTACTAATATTATAAAGGCAAAATTTAGTGAAGATGGAACGAAAGATGGTTTGTACTCTATCACCTAAATACATTTAAAAAATACATACAGCTGAACATAGAACCTCCACTTTTTCTTAAGTCGGTTAAAAATATATGAACGGATCTGGATAAAATTTGACACAGAGATAGATGATAGTCTGGAATAGCATATAAGCTACGTTTCCTGTGGTTCCCGTGGGATACATTTTACCAAAATTTCCACGCGAATGAAGTCGGGCGCAATTGCTAGTCTACTAAAACAGTTATATACACCATTGCGTATCATATTTGAGTATTAATTATATCGGAACTATGAGGCACGGAATGAAATATATTGTTTACCGGAATGGTGCAACTGGCGACACACGATTTCGACCAGAATACAGTTGATGGCACTTCTAAATACTTATTCTCAGTTCTGTGTTCTTAATCAATGCCATGTTAAACGGCTAGCCCGATTCAGTGTGGCGGTAAATCACTCACCTCCTCCGTCACGTGCTACGTGAATGCATGAACATTTTGGTTTCGTACGAAAAGGGAACAATAGAGATGACCAAAAGAATTATTGATGACGAGATTTCGGCTGGCTGCTTATGTAACTTCCCTGACACCCATAGGAACAGTGTAATTATGTATACTTGAGGTCCCTTGGTGGTCGAAATTCGACCATAATTATATATTTTTATAAATCTTATATGTTTTACCTATTTATTTCCAGTATAAATAAGAACTGTAATGGTTAGACTCCGTACCATGATTGGTCAACATAGTATACTGGACGCGTGTAGCTGGACGTGAGCGTTTTCATGTTTCTTAAAATTTAACTTTTACCGTGGCACCTCTTTGTGTACGACACGTCTGGAGTCACGTCACATACAACGCTATCTATCGAGTGTAGTTGTAAACTTATCTATATACAGCGTGTAAGTTTGAGTTACACGAAAAACTTACAAAAACCTCTTTCTGTTTATACTTTTCACAATACAAAAGTCGGTTCATCATGAATATAGTAAGGATTTATAGTCATTAGTTTCATTTTCATTTTATATAGATACAATTATCTCAGAAATGTATAAGACTACGAACCTTTGACTCTCAAAGTGCACGTGTAGAGAGCCGGAACAATAAATCTATAGGAAATGGTCACAGGAACAACATAAGCTTAGTATTACATAATGTTTCGTGGCAGTTTATGAAATATATACAGAGCAATAAAATTTAGCATTTGTTACGGAAATAAATTTAAAGTATATTAATATTTTTTTATGACAACAGCCAACGTGACAAAAAGTCTTGCCACGCTAGCAAATTGACATACAATGCTGATACTTACCGTTTCGTATCGTTAATGAGACGTTCAGATAACATCTAATATCTAACGTCAATGTTCACGATGAACTTATCAATAATCTTCGCCTCAAATGTACAATGTTCATTTTTATATAACTGTCGAGAATCGATTCAATCTCGACATCGGCCGCCAACGCAAATCGACTAAAGTCGCGTCGCGTCCCTACTGCTGTACGTGTGAGGGGCGGGGGAGTACCTACATCTGCACCAGCAGCACCACCGACGGCAATCATCTACGCACCGGCCCACCGCTCAAGATACAGTTGTAACATTTGTTGCTTCCAAATACACCAGTGCGCCTATAGTCTTTTATTTCTCGACCAACGGAGAAACCAACAATGACAGCATACTGTTTGCCTATAACAACTTTCCATACTCTACTTTTAATAACTCCTAAAGGTTAAAAACTTTTGGAAAACTAAACCTGGAAAGTCACTCCATAACTAGAGCATCTCATACTTCCTTTTTATATTGAGGTTACAAGTTAGCTTTCTATTTAGATGACGTTATAGCGGTTTTCCGAAGGTTTTGCATGTCGCAGAAGTGTGTGTGACTGTGTGTTAATACCATAACGAAGGTACGAAGGTATGAAGGAAGTTCTAAATAAAAGGCCAAAACTGTTTTTTTCATTGCACCACAATCATGCAATCGTACAACGAAACAATTAAGTTGAAAAAGTACTGCTCGTCATTCAATTTTCAATTCAAATCTTACGTCATAAATCAAGTGCTCCTGCACTCAACGCACCAATCATGCCACCTTTACATTTTATTACATTGCATCACCGAAATTTGTAATCACCTATACAAGTAAGATTAGTAACTATGTAAATAATAATAATTTATTGTCTTTACAGTGTTACAGTTTTACATATATTTGTGATAGGAGTCTCCTTTTAAGCAAGAGATGCGTGTATTAGAAGACCCCGCTCTTCCGCAACAGGTTTTGAACAGAACAATATGTATAAACTCAATTATTACTACAAAAAGTATAAAATTAGAACAAAAATAAAAAATAATAAATATTATTAAGAAACTTACAATTGTAATTTACATGCTTTTTGTGTGTGAGTGAGTGTGTGTGTGTATTAGTGTGTGAGTATGTGTGTATGTGTGTGAGAGTGTGTGTACGTTTGTGTATGTGTCTGTGAGTGTGTGTGAAAATGTTATATTTTTTGATGCAGCAATAAATACCTCTGTCTCCTCATATGTGAAAGGTTTTATCCATTTTATTAACATTCTTTTTGAATCAGTGCTTAGGGTATATACATATAAAGCTCTTTATTTATTTTATTATATAACTGAACAGATCGCTTGCCATACTGAATACTAGCAAATTTATCATCATCTATCATTTAATTAGGAATCGGAGCTATTAAATCTTTTTCGTATCTCACTCATGCGGTTCCAGAAAGTCGCAGAAGAATCTCGGGATCCAGTTTGTCCCTACTTCTGGCAACAACTAGCCGTGCAGTTCAAGTAAAAAACAACAAATTAATTCGCATACAATTAATACGACATTTAATGGTGTAATTAAAGGTGCGCCAAATACACGTTGTCGACAGTCAATCATACATAACGAATCCAGGCTACTACCAGCTGTAAGTACATACGTATTGGAACGAAATTACTAGACTCGTTTCAGCCATTTGTATGACGACATAATACTATTAACTATAATATCTACCGTCACTATGTATTCTCGTTATCGGCATTTTTTTCTGCGAAAATGACGCAATGCAATGAAGTAAACGGCGTCAGAATTGATAAAGGAGTAACAATAGGTAATAGAAAACTACCCGTGCCAACATACTGTAATTAATGTTGTGCACTTGTGGGTTCAATCATCTTCTAGATACTTATCTAATGCGGAAGATATGTTTTTTTAATGTTAACTGAACACCTAAAGCCTATTCAATTCTCTGAAAACTACAGGTTGCTAAGCATTCATTGCAACGAACCTAGTGCGCTTGCACTCAGCACAATACAGTCGCGTAATTGTTCGTACCGAATGTACCGATAACATACACAATTGACAATTCATTACCACAATATTTACCTTTATACTAGGATATACATGATTTAAAATTATTGAACAAGACTAATATCTAAGATGGCGGAATAAATGGAATAAATTTGTGTCTATTTATAATCAAGTGGATATTTACGAAAAAAATTACATGTAATATGTATATACGTAGAAGCAAACAAGCTTTAAGCTTTGCTTAATTTGAGTCTAGATATCGTTTTCTTTTATTAGAATGTCATCGACTATTTTACTAATGAGATTTGATTATAAATTACGAAAATATTATATTATATATATATTAAGAAGCTACATAATCGAACTAGTTTTTGAATTAATAGACTTGCCAATGACTTTGAACATCAATAACTTTGCAGTTAATAGCATGCTTATATGATTTGCAAATATTTAGATTTTTCCATTAAAATTTTATTACAATGGTTTTGATAACGTTTTACGACGTCACAAGGCCAATCTCACAATGATACAGTACAATACAGGGAACAAGTATCGCTGAACCACATCATGCAGACTTTAGAGAAGAATTAAATAGTTTCATTAGACTCCGAAAGATTATAGCATATAATATACGTTTTAAATCCTTTGCTGTTTCGCAAATTATTTGGTGACATTCATGGGTGTACGATTTGGCCCAGTGAAGGGGCAAAGTTTCTAAAGCCGGATTCCTAGCGCTTGTTTTGCGGCCTAGTAGTAGAAGTTAGTGATAACGTTACTTTTAAATTCGTCAATTAATCACTGAACTATTTAGAAGCACTTTCAACGTACTCATTAGATATGTAAACACAAGTACATTTGCACTGATGGCACCAGTGTACCTGCGCAAACGTATTTAGATTAACATCGCGGTATCTAAATGTCTTCAATCAGTTTTACTTTCTGACTTCGTGTGTGTAGTTGAGTAGACACTCAAAAGAAACGACGCCCACAACGCCTAATAATACCTTAAAGCAATTGAGATTATATTAATAATGATAATAAGCAAGTGCAGGCTGTTGTCTCTGATTTGATGAGATTAATGACATTTTTTTTTTCAAGCTTAGTAAATCTTTTGAAATAAAACAGTCGACAATCGTAATTTCGAATTAGAGTTGTCAAAGTTTCTATAAATTACAGTTAGTTCTTGCACACTGTTTAATATAAATAAACTCATTAAAATCCAATAAAAAAATTAACTCACTTTATCTACGGTGAACCGAACCTATAACCTCATTGAGACCAATTACACCATTTTACTGATGAAACTTATCAGAAGTGCCAATTTTAATACGTATAATAATTGCGCATACCTACTTGATAAAGAAAACATGTTCCAGTCCTGATAAATTTCTCTACAAATAGTTATGTACCTTTATACCTAAAGTAAACCGCAGGCTCTCATGGCTGAGCTGATCATGGTGACGATAAAAGTAACAAAAGCATATGGCTAGCCCTACGGCAAGCCATTACCATAGCGTATAGACGTCGCACAACCCCTTCGCCAGTACTGGTGCTTTGATTCAGACGATCCGGAATGCGTTTAGAGGTTAGTTATTACGACTTTATTAGACACTCGCCGTGCCCCGAAAGCAAATAGAAGCTTTAGAAATGTGGTGAAGTCCATCGTCCGATGTCGTATTCTCACTTTCTTTAGACATATCACACATCGAGAACACGCATCTGCGGAACGACTTGTAGTCCAGGGAAAAGTTGAAGGCACAAGAGCGCGCGGCAGGTCACCAATGCGTTGGACTGACCAAGCCAAAATTGCACTCAATGGCCCACGAATGTACAAGAAGAGCTACATTACGGGAACAATGGCGACGGATTGCTGTGAAGCTTGTCATTACACCTGATGGGACGACCACGACCACTCTGCCAAGAGTGTGACGACGAAAAAAAAGAAGAAGGCGTTCCCCGCAGTTTCACCTTCGTCTATGGTCACTGCTCTGCTCCTAACGGTCATAGGGTGATGTTACATAGCCTATAACCTCCCTAGCGCGCGTGTAACCAAACAAACAGTCAAACAAAAAAACTCTTTTAATTTATTTTAGTACAGATGATGCTGCAACAGCAGACCTTGCGAGCGTTTGACCGTGTGAGGATACCTATATTATCAGAAATCCTCTTGCTTTTGTCAAAAGAAAGTGAACGGGTGGTGGTGTTATGAGGAGTAGCTTACGATAATTTTATTTTAGAAAAAGACTTAGGGTTCCGCGCAAAATATATAAATATGTACACGCGAGCAAAGCCGCGCGGGAACTGCTAGTTCTACATAATAATATACAGTTGGCAATCCCGTGTGAGGTACCGAGACGAAATATCAATATTACTATAAGCAATGAGCCACGGTAATATATTACCGTGAATTAGCTTACGTAGTCAATTTTGATTATGTAACGTGACGATTGTAAACTCACTAAAGTAGGGACAAGATAATAGGTCACTTTTGACATTTCATCAAAATTCAACAACGTAACCTTGTAACGGCGGGCATAAAATAAGAACTGCACAATTGCTTAACTTTTTTCAATTACGTTTACATATTTATTGTAATAATGACCGATACGAGTAATTTTACGATTTGCTTTCACTAATAAACCATTCTAAACATAATAAACAATTTCTGATCTAAAGAACTGAACGTCGTTACAATGTTGCGTCAGTCAACCCTTTTCTTTTTAAACACTAGGGATGTTACTCTAAAAATCGAAAGCTGATAGGATTGTAAGTTGAATCGAATGCAATGATTACTTGTGAAGAAAAATCACCATAAATTTATAACCACGTTGTGATTATAATAAAACCTAATTATACATATTTATTATTCTTTTAACTAACTATAAAAATACAAAAAAATAACTAAATAGAAAGGTCATTGATGTTGGGTGCAATTTAGGTGGATGTTGCTGGCAACACCAGTGCCTGTCGATGACGCATGTCATGTCGCCATAACATGATGATGACGCAGTCTTTTGTTGTTGTGCGAAGTGACTGTGCGTTTTTGGTGTGCTCTCTGTTATTTTCTTCTGATCCGGCTTTTTCATTGAACTGACCTTACTGACTACGTTTACCTGGCTATAAATTGGACTCCTATTGCTTAACGATTATTAAACAAGAAAAACATTACAGTCTTACTATGTCGAAACGGGGGAAAACTCTAAACAGTCAATCTCGCGAACTAGTGCTGAAATTGTACAATTATTTTGGACGTGAATCAGTTAACGATGGGCCTCTTTTACCATTGAAACCACCGAGAGAACGCGTTGCCGAAGCATTGGGAATAGGGAAGAAGACAGTAACTCAAATTTTGAAAGAGAAATACGGACCATCAGGCTCAGAAGATAATACTTTACGTACACCGAAAAAACGAAAGAGGGAGAAGAAAATTGTTGACGTTGATAATTTTGATGCTGCTGCAATTCGCAACCACATTTATGGATATTACTCGAGAAAAGAATATCCTACACGGGAAAAGCTATTGAGTTCGTTAAAAGGCGCAGGCTTATTTTTTGGAGGCAAATCGTCTCTATCAAAGGTTTTGAAATCGATTGGCTTTAGATTTAAAAAATCCGACAAGCGGAAAATCCTGCTAGAACGCTACGATATTATTTTGAAGAGAATAACATTCTTACGTCAGGTAAATAAAATTACGGATTGGGACAATGTCGTGTTTATTGACGAAACATGGTTGAATGCGAACCATACGGTTGCGCGGACATGGACCGATGATACAGCGGCCTCCACCTCAAAAGTTCCATCGGGAAAAGGAGCCCGACTTATTATATGTCACGCGGGATCAGCTTCTCAAGGTTTTATTCCAGACTGCCTCCTCGCATTCGCCTCTAAAACTACAACAGATTACCATGAGGAAATGAACTTTGATGTTTTTAAAGTGGTTTGAGAAGCTGCTAGTCAGCTTAGAAAACCCATCGAAAATTATAATGGACAATGCTCCGTATCATTCTGTACAAGTTGATAAACCACCAACTCAAGCAAATAAAAAGCAAGAAATTGTCTCGTGGCTGGTAAGAAATGGTGTGGAGGCAAGTCCAACTTTATTAAAAGTTGAGTTGTTAAATCTGGTAAAAGCAACTAAGCCGTCCAAGCTCCGCTATGTAATCGATGAACTAGCCCTAGAGCATGGACACGAAGTTATTCGATTGCCTCCCTACCATTGCCAGTATAACGCCATCGAGCTTATTTGGGCACAAATAAAGGGTCATGCAGCGCGGAACAATACTGAACCACCCTTCAGTACTGCTAAAATGATGACTCTGCTACAAACTGCATGTGCAGAAGTCACTACAGAAGACTGGCGAAAAGTCGTGGAGAAGACAAAGAAAATAATTTTACAAGATTTTGAACGAGATGTGAGAATAGACAATATTATTGAAAATGAATTAATAATATCTCTGAGTGCTGACAGCAGTGATGAAGATAGCAGTACCGATAGTTCAAGTGAATAAAAGCAATTTTGTTAAATTACGTAGGTACTTGTCTTATTTTGCTCCTTTAATTTATGAAAGAAAAAATAATAATGGGACAGGGATTCGCATGATCATTTTTAAAATTCACATATGTTTCAAGTCTGTATCGATTCATTCGATTCATTCATTTAATCGATGTTTTTAAGCAGGTCACCTCACTATGAATATAAAACTGACATCTGTCAAAAGTGACCTATTACCTTGTCCCTACTTTAGATACGATATACATACATGGACATATTTAGAGGAACGCAAAAAAAGGTTCGATTATGTTTATCATGTTCTCCTTACGCACTGGCCACCTATATCAGCATTATGTAACTTGAAAAAGAAGATTTTAATTTCCGAGTTTAATTTGATTTTTTTTGTGATACGTGATAATTTAATAGTGGTGTATTGTAAGAAAATTAACAGATTTTTGTTTTATTACTTAGCAAGTGTTTTTTTTTTTTTTTGATAAAACTTCACTGTCGTGGAACACCACGTAAGTAACAACTTACAGACCATTTAAAAGATTGAAGTGATAATGACGGATCTCAGCGTAGCTCAAGTGTCTAAAGCTGTAACTTGAATCAAACACGGTTACACTGACAATCAAGTGATTCAAATGTTGCGAGTTTCCAAGTCTGTTATGTTTCGCAATGTGAAAGAAGTGTGTGTGAAGTTTACGAGGCCTAGAGGGCAAGGTAGAAAAAAGTAACCACAGACGATAGATTTATTGTAGAGTAGCGTGTTAAGAAATCGTACTTCAACGTCTTCTGAGGTCAGGCTAGGCTCCAGGAAGTTCGAGATGTGACAGTTAGCACTAAAACCATAAGATGAAGACTTAAATCAGCTGAAATAGCGGCGTTCGAACCTGCCAGAGGGCCTCTTCTTACCACAGGCCATCGTGTAGCTCGGATTAACTTCGCTCGCTCTCACCATAATTGGAATGACAATGACTGGGGAAGAGTATTGTTCACTGAGAGTGTGGAGACGACCAAGGGAAAGATACGCTCAGTGTAAAAGATACGGTGATGGGTTAGTGATGATATGGGGCGGCATTTGCTTAGAAGCACGTACGGAGCTACACATCTATATTTACTATATTATATAAAAGAAGCTAAGTAAAGATGCACTAATTAATTAAAGCATGCCAAAGTATTACGCAAATATACATTCTTAAACGAAATGTAGAAAACTTTTTAAGGCTTTTAGAAAGTTAAAAATCTTAGTGTTCACCTTAGTCTTATCGTTTAGTGCCTATCTTAAATACATAATATTATTGTATATTCAAAAAAGTAAGAATAAAAAGCGCCTTCAAAAATATTAAGGGCAATTATAATTTGTACTACAAAGTTACGCGTAATTTAATAGGTCTCTAAAATATGAATTTTATTGTTCTTTCTTTTTAAATGACGAAAAAAAAGGAGGTTCTTAAATCTTAAAAGGAGGAAATTAAACCGACGAACAGAACTAAAAAGCAAAAAATAAATAACTAAAAAATTTTTATAAGTCGGTTTAATTTTTTGTTATAAAGATTTTTATTATTTTGTGTATGAATAAACTAAACGTCAACTTCAAAGAAAATTAGTAAGGTAGTGAAGGAAAACGAGATACAAAAATTGTATATTTTTTAAGTAATTCTTAATCCTTTAAAACTATTATGTAATCCATTTAAATATATATACATATTGTATGTACTTACATTGTATGATTACTCGTAAACAAATTAAAATAGAACTCGTTAGAAATCCTTTTATTTCCTCAATTATAAAACGTCCTTTATCAACGAGAAACTCACTCAATAAGGCTTATTTCCAAGGCTCGCACAATTCACCTTCTACACTTCACGTTTCAGCACTTTTGTAGCCAATTAATGTCAAAAGATAAAACAATTCTGAACATTACAAAACAACCTGGCAACACAATGTCCATAATTGAATATGTAACAGACACTAAAAACGCTTCAGTTGTTTACCAGATAAGTATCAAATTACCTTGACACTAGGATTCATGAAAGCAAGCACAACTTTTTCCCGCATATTGAAACAGTATCTGAAGTACAATACATAAGGCTTACTTTCCTTTGCAGATGTATTGAACTCAGTACGGATGCACTCAGAATGCACTGAAGACCACTATCGATGCCGACATGGGGGTATAAAATGAAGGAAAGAATTACGAGTATTTATTATTGTTAAAATGAAATAATGGAACGGATGTTCCGTTAGCACACACAGAGCTCAGAGGCACTCGTTGTGATGTAATTAGTTAGGTAGTTTAACTTTAGCTAGGTATTTCTGTTTTTCGCTTGACTTAAAAAAAGTGAAGTAGGAAGTTGATGAAAAATAACGTTATTAAAGAGTGCGTGATCCATATAGGATAATTTTAAATTACAGACTTCTTTTAGGGATATCTAATCTGGTTTTGATAGATCGTGATCTACAGAGTAGTAATTTGCGCGACTGTTTAAATTTTATAACAATACATTGTCCTCACATTGCATTTGCGCTTAATAAGCGATGTAATCAGAAAATTATAAGTATAAAACATGTTGAAAAAGAGTGTCCTTGGACTATCTTGCCTGTTCTTCTCCATAGACTCCTACTTCTGACAATTCAAAAATACCTATAATTGGTTTATTTGAAATAAATGGTTTTGTGATTTTAAAGAGAGGTTAGAGCACGGTCTAACTCATGGCCTAGAAATGATTAAAAATTATACCGAGAATGTTATAAATAACTTTCAGGAATTTACACGGTATATTTTTTCTCCCTTTCAATGTGGTAATTAATCTACACTAATATAAAGCTAAACAGTTTGTTTGTTTGGTTGAACTAGCGTTCACGCGTAATCGTAATCGTGGGAGAGCCATGCTTCGGCACGTATGGGCCGGTTCGACCGGAATGTTACCCCCCTAATAGACAACCGGCAGTGAAGCAATGTGAGTGAGTGAGGGTACCGGAGGCCCTAACCCTTTATTTACCATCAGGTGACCCGTCTACTCTTTGCCCCAATAAAAAAAAAAAAAAAAAAGCAACTCAAACAAATCTCGGAGACTACAGGTTCGATTTGAAAAATTCTTTTAGTGTTGGATAGCCCATTTATCGAGGAAGGCTATAGGCTACGACCATTAGGAGCGAAGCAGTGACCATAAACGCAGGTGAAACTGGGCCCGGCTAGTTTCTAATAAACTTTGAAAGGTCTAAGGTACGTTACATACATACCTACCAGTCACGCCTGTTTCCCCGAAGGGGTAGACAAAGGCCTATTAAACACCCACATTTTGCCAACTAACATTTAGTCCCACTCACGTAATAGGGAGCAAGCCTATTGCCAAACGGGCACTTTGGGTATTTAAGATAGGCAAGAAGGCAATGGTAGGAAAGGGATATTGCTTTATACAGATGGAGTGTAAGCAATAGCTTGAGAAGGTCAGGGTTCATAGGCGTACCCATGGGGGGGGGGGCAGGGGAGGTTAGCTGCCCCCCCTGGCTTTAGCAATTTTACGTAGTACTAAGGTAATTTTGCGTCAAATTTTTAATTTTGCCCCCCCTGAGATGATAAAACAATTATTCCACAAGGCGGGTACGCCCATGCCAGGGTCGCATACCTGTAACCCAAATTGGCTATTGCTGGGAAGTCCGAGCTCTCTAAACTTCACTTAAGGTACGGAACCCTTCGACAATCAATCACTTCTATTCATTGATGCAATTATAAATAATTAATTAAAGATTGTTTTACTCAAGTGTATATTTTGAGGATGCCCGACTACTTTCGAACCCGACAGAGACACTTTATCAAGGAGTTAAGCGACCTGCCGCGTTGGTCTAGACGGTCAGGCGTCTGACACGTGACTAAATCTGTAGTTTTTATTCTAATTATCATTAATTGTGCGTAATGCACATTGTTTTCAAATTAAAGTATACGTCCACGGAGGAAAAACAGTTTAAAAATTCCATAGCTTATCTACTCTAAAGAACAATGGATTACACATCTGTACATTTATCAAATATTGCAGTAAAGAATATCACCTGCCAGTAACTATGGTATGCCACAAAGGCGTGACAATATGCACCGTGACTTACAGATATTTGACATTCGCATATTTTTTGAGATGGTAGCAAATAGGTACCGCCTACCTACTGAAGTCTCGCTCTTTCATTGCCATTTCGCATAAATAATAGTTAATTCTATTTGAAAATTATTCGAAAATATTTGTGGTTTAATAAATTCAAAACACCCCCGACTCGAAAATCCCTTCAACGATTAGAAAACAGCTGGTGATCTTTGAACGGCTAAAAGAGGTTTCTTGAATTATATCAGTCTAAGAACACTCTCGATCAAGTCACTTTTCAAACAAAAAACGCACTTAAAACGGTCCATTCTTTTGGGAGCTACGATGCCACAGACAGACACGTCAAACTTATAACAAAAAGGTGTGAATTGGTATATATATAAGAAAATGCACAAAAGAAATTTGCCGTACCATATATTTCGTATATTATTATGGGCTAACCAAAATATTATTTCTCACCAGCTTCTAAATTGTAACTTGACTTGTGAAATATTACTCACTACGCTCAAATCATTTCATGGAAATTTCGTAATGTTGTATGTCGGAACCATGCCGACAAATCAAAGCGATGTTCATCACGTGAAACTGAAAAGGTCTGAAAACCGCGGCAGAGGATGGAGGTACATATAGTGCCAGTGGCCATGCGCCCTCCAGCACATACAGACTGGAACACTTTGCGAAAAGCGGGGCTACTTGAAAGAATGACTGTTAGCCCTAGCCGTTATCTGGGTTATCGAAGCCTTAAATCGTACTACTATGTAACGACAGAAGACTAGTGTATTCATCCCACTTCATTTTTTACGACGCTTGGCGCACATCACTTCCCCACAAAAGGAGCAAGCCGAAAGAATAGCAGAGAGTGGCAGAGCCACGGTTTCCAGCGAGAACCTATTCATACCATAAAACATTCTTGGTGAATAAATATCTTATCTTAACCTTCCCGAAGAACCTTCTTTGCCTTCAGTAGGATGGCAGGTGCTAATCCTTACCTTTCGCCTCGATCCTGCAATTGGCATGTTTATCTTATAGACCAGAGCTACAGAGATCGACACCAATGTTTTAATAAACGCCTTCCGACTCAATACGGCCGCAAAAGACGGGGCTCAAGGCCAAGAAAATAATGTACCAAAGGCCGGCAACGCCTTGTGACTCTTGAGTTGCACGTGTCCATGGGCGACAGTAGTCAATTACCATGAGGTGACCCGTCTGCTCATTTGCCCCCTATATCATAAAAAGTAGCTAGATAAATACGTAAGATTAATCAATTCCTTTCGCGGTTCTATGTTCGGTAAATTTTCCGACACGTCATAATTACGTACCTACTGTAACTATTTGCAAAATTCAACTTTCGTTAGACTACTGTTATAATATATGAGACTTGGAATAGTGTGAGGTAATTTTCAGGGCCGAAATTCAAAACAGTCATTGTCGCGTATAAATCTAAGAACATGACGCTTCACAAAAACTTTCACACATATTTCTAAGGTGAGGTCATTCTAGCTTAGTCTATTAAGGTATTTAGTAGAAGAATTATTTGAAGTTTAGAGTTTTAGTTTGTAATTCCGTTATTCTTTTGTGTTGACCTAGTTTACACTGTGAATAGTGTGAATTAAAAGTATAAGCATGCAGTATCCATATTTGAATAAGTGAAGAAAGATACTTTTATGTTATACTTAGCAAAGACAAACAAGTCCTTAAATTTCCTAATGATGATAATCCCATTTGGGCACTTTAGTGGAAAACTAGGGAGTTGAACTCCTAGTTTTTAAGCTAAATGCTTGTGTTATGAGTGAATTGGTTTGTTTTTATTTTTTAATTTGTTCGTGCTCTATGATTATTTTTAGTTACTAGCTGCGCCCTGCAGTTCCACCTGCATAAGTCCCTTGTTAAGTTTACTTAAATTTTCAAATTTTCCAAACAACTTTCTTATTTTTTTCTTTCATAAGAACCTTCTCCTGACAATAACAATCACAAAAAAAAAAGAATTATCTATTAAACTAAACACTATCTATATATTATCTATTAAACTAAAAACTAAAATATATATTAGAAAATCTGTCAACCCGTTGCCGTGATCAAGGGAAATAGGAATTCATTTATATATATATAGATTGTATAATGTAGCATTTTACCAGTGAAAGCTCATAAACATAATTATTATTTTAACCTCTATAAGAATTTGTCAAAACTACCAAAGATTCTTAAAAAAAATTGTTTCATTGTTTTAAGATGTGAAGATCATAACATTTTATTGAATATGAACACTTAATGTTTTCACATTTGACAATGATAGTATCAATGTAAGATGATATAAGATAACAATGTAATCACAAAGTAAATACACTTTAGACAGAAATCATGAGACAAACAACTGTTCTACAGTTTTAGGTTCTAAAACGAAATCATGATAATGTAGATAATAAAAAAATCATAACATCATACATTTTGCAGTCTGGCAAATTTGCTTAAAAAATTACACATTTTGAGTAGAGTCATAAATGGAACATATTGGTGACGAAATTTTATAATGATAACAACACTAAATTATTTTACAGACTGTAATGTCTCTAAAACAATTAGACAGACTTAGACATTACAAGTTAGTGATATTTAATGCCCTGAGTAGGAAGATGAGGCGTATTGAGTAACGAGATCATGGCCTATTTAAAACCTTAGAAAGAGAAATAACACTATTTTGTCTTAATTAAATAGAATTACCTCGAGATGGTCTTGGTATGCAACGTGCGTCCATGACGTAACGATACACAATATTTAAAAGTATAAATATCAGTATGTTGAACCATAATCATACGGAAATTTTACAATTATATAAATTAAATAAACTCCACTCACCAACTTCTGTTGTTATTGTGGCTTTTGATAACACGGTCTCCAGAAAAATACCTGTAGCACAAATAGCACAACACTAATATAACACTACACTCGATTTAGTTATCGCATGAAATAATGACGAAAAGATGGAGAATTAATAAAAATGAAATGAACAACTCACATAAATAACAACACAATGCACTAAATTCGCGTAATATTTTATTTGACAGCTCACCCTCGCACAAACATTTTAATTTACGTAGTGTTGTACTAAATACTAAAAGCCTATCTTTGCATAAAATATTGAAACGATTTCTCATTAATAAGATTTAAGAGATTACTTTCACGTAATGACAAACTTTCAAAAATAATTATGATAATAATAGTTTGAACGGTTTTGGTTTACGCTATTATTTTTATTTAGGCGATTTTTGACTTTTTGCTGTTTGAATAATTTTGTGAAAAAAGATTTAGGTATGGTTTCACAATTGTTCACAATTGAAATTGGAAAGAAAATAAATAATAAAACCATTACCTTTTTGGCTCTGTCTGGCCTGCTTTGGCCTCTGACTAAATGTGGGCAAAACGAATAAACGAGTCAAAATAATTTTTATGGTAACACTGTTATTGATTTTATTCAGAGGTCAGAAGTTCGTGCTAGTTAAAATTTCGGGATGGCTGCGGTGAACATCACGCTGTTATTATTATTTATTTTCAGTTTTTATGGTATATTGAGAAGTAATGCTAATCAACCTCCAGTGACATTTACTTTTAAAGAATATCCATACAAGGATTCTCCTAAAAATGTAGGTTAACTAATTATCGCTCCGAAAAAAATAAACGATACAAGGCACTGTTTGTATTCTGCAGGTGCATTGATTTAATTGTGAACTAGAATGTTATTAAATATTCTGTTTCCCTTTCAGGAGATGACATTTAGAGAATTTGAAACAGCATGTGAACAGAGTGGTGCTTGCAATCATATGTCAGGATTATTAAAAACACGCTGTGTACGCGAATGTGTTTCACCTTCATGTTATAAAGAACTATATCAGAATGATCCGGTAATTTCACAAAATCAAAATTAAAAGATTTAAAATTTTAAAGATTCAAATGCTATAAATTATAGTAAAATTGATAGGATAACTTTTTATACTACTAAAGATATAAGCACACGATTGGCGCTAGACCAAGACAAGACGTTTGACAAGACGTAACGTTTAGACAACCCTTAGTTATTCAGGTTTTCGTATTATTCATGATTTTGGTTTGTACCTATAGTCCAATGCATAAGAGTAACACTAACAACTTCATTTCAATCGTAATTCTGATAAGTACGATTCACACCGAACGGGCCACGCCGGAGCGCGTTTTTAGTACGGTGATGGATTTTGAACTTTTATTTATTACTTAAAATTCAGTTTTTCATGGAACTTCTTGCCACCGCGGGTGGTTGGCTCCGCCCACTTGCGCTCGGCTACCGAGCGTCAATACCCACCACCGTACTAAAAACGCGCTCCGGCGCAGCCCGTTCGGTGTGAATCGTACTTTATTGTTCGAGAAAGATCTTGAAATTAGGTAACTATCAATTTTAACAATTGAGGAAATATATTTCTTTGTTTAGTTTATTGAAATTTTGTGTAGTATATAAAACTTTAGTCATAAAATTGATTGGTGGAAAACGCTAATGAGTCATGTCACCCAGTTCTTAGACTTTTTCGGTCGGGTCTCTTTCTGTTTGTTCAAGTCAGTTGAATTAAAATGCTTAGTCTAAAAGGATAACATAGGATAACCCTTTACTTTTCAGCTTGAAGAGGGAGAAATAGACGTGAGGTTGATATCATTTAAGGGATGCTTTATCCAAAGAAGTGGTCGCACAAGAAATTGATTTCGCCCAAATGTAGCATCGTCATTAGTTCTGTGTGCTAATAAAATTAACAAAATCCATAGGAAAGTGCGATTTATGCTGTTAGTGAGTATTAATTTGGTAATAAATATAAAATATTGTAAATTTATTAAAATACCGGAGTAATATGTATTCTTTCTTTTTCAGCTCCTCAAAAGCGCTGCCGGTGACGGAGTTACATTTGTAAACAGTGTACTAAAGACTGCATAATTTTTTGTACGCATTCATAAATAGATAATCGGGATTATGATAGGCAAAGTATGATAAAATGGCTATGTGGGAGAGCCATGCTTCGGCACGTATGGGCCAGCTTGATCGGAGTGCTTGTCTGCTGGTTTGCTTCTTGTACCATAAAAAAAAGTTAAGTTGTCATCTAATTCATTATAATTTAATAAAAATATTAAAACCTACGGCTACATCTATTGTCTTTTAGAATTGTTTAGACCAATACGTCTTTACCCTAAGCTGAAGGGAGCACGTGCCCGCTTCGGCAGTCTAATCGCGTTTCATAATGGGTACCTACATATTATCAGTTACTTTTCGATTTGTCTTTTCGAAAGGGAAATAGCAATAATAATAATAACTTACAGACATGTATGTCTAGTGGTTAGTGATTCTATTACTGACTGCTGAACTGTCTTGGGTTCGATCCCCACCAAGGACAAATAAAATTAGCGGCCTTTACACGTGCGCTCTATCGCGCGGGATACGACAATCCTGCGCGAAAGAGCGCGTGTAAAGGCAACGTGAGGAAAACAGAAAGAGCGCGCGGGCCGGCGTTCGTTCCTCATGTCAGGCGTTCTGTTGCTTTTACACGCACGATCTTCCCTTCGCTCTTTCTTGTGTTTATTTATCATGCCGGACGTGAGATCGTAGACTAAAGAATTAGTTATCGAACTAATTAATATTTATAAATCTTTTCCTTGCCTTTGGAAGATTAAATCTTAAGATTACAAAAATAAAAATCTCAAAGAAGACGTTAAATTTTTTTATAGAATTTTGTAAAGAAAAAGGATTCACAGATGCCAATACAGAATTTGTTGTTCATTTTTCACCGCGCCACTTAAACAAAACTGCGGTACTTCCATAAAACAGTGCGAAATGCACACACTCCAACACGCGCCAGCTTCGCGCGGTCTATCGCTCAACGCTCTTTCCGCTACGACAAAAAAGAACGCGAGTAATCCTGCGCGAAAGAACGTTACCTTAAATAACTTCAAAAAGGTAATCGCGCACGATTGCGCGTTTTGCAAGCATTCACACGTGCAATCCCGTACGCTCCTGAAAACGCGCGATAGAGTGATCGTGTAAAGGCAGCTATTGAGTGATGGGCACGATCCTTTGTTCTGTGTTTAAGAGTAATTTATGTATTTAAACATGTTTATCAGCAGTCTGGTTACCATCGTACAGGCTCTGCCTAGTTTGGGGTGAGACGGCCGTGTGTGAGGCGTCTAAAAATTAAAAAAGAGAAGTTGAAGAAACTCCCTAATCAACATTACAAAGTACTCTAAAACTTCTTTATTAGTTCCCTATTCTTAACCAACCATAACCTTAATACTAATATCAACACTAACAAGTGTCGGTGGATATGTGGATCACCTTTCTTTGATTGTGAGATTCGTTAATGCAGGACCAGTGGACCGATTCCTTTGCTTTCTACCGAACACTGGTCACAAAGCAAAAGACATGCTAGCAATTATGGCCATCTTCAAAACACTCAATGATAATATGGCAATGCCAGCAGTAGCATTATTACGTATCTACTGTAGTAGGCCTACAGGCTAAAATCAAAGGAAAATTTTAGTATGCATCATATTATTATACACTGCACCGCACATTCTTTAAGGGCAGCAGGGAAAGTGTTAAATTTTATCGGCTCATCCGCTACTTAATGTAGCTACATAGTTTTTCGGTTGCAAAAAATGTAATATATTTTTACAGCATCTACGGAACGTACAAAAATACTGCAAGCATTTGTATGCATGAAATCATGGTAGACTTAAATGTAACTGTAAAAAAATGTCAAATGCAAGATGTTGAGGGGACGACGCTTGTGCCAGTCTCTAGAAGACTGGGACGAAATCATTGCGTATTAATTACTAACAGTGACATAAAATAAAGAAAATTTTTACTTTTACTTTTGGCTCAACTACATTCCTCGGAAACGGCCATACTGTCGCAATTTTGGGTAATAACACTACCAGCTGTCAACAGCTTATAGTCTCTTTTGAAAACTATATTAAAAGGATAAAAAATAATCTACGTCCCCGTTTAAGCGAAGAACATAGAGGCAAAAATAATAAAATCTCATAATAATAACTGCACTATTTATTTTTGTATTAATTATTCAATAAATTTGTACATCGCGAAAAAAGTAATAAAATGTTTGTCAAAATATATGAAAATCAAGTTTAAAAAAAGGATGTTTATTCTTTTGTTAAGCGTTTACACCAATAGAACCCTTAATGTGCTGATTTAATCATTAATTTTCTATATCTACGGGGTGGCGATTTCCATGTGCCTGGGGTGCCAAATGTTATGTAAAATACACCACTGGATAACATTGACAGCAATATTGTGTTTAAATTGTGGACCAACGGATATTATGTATCTACAAATATCTACAACATAAAAGATGGTAACAGACATATCATATGAAAAAGTTATAGCACCAGGGTTATACTTGTACATATTATACCGTACGTAAAGCAGTTCATAACTATCTTACTAGGAATGGGAATATGACTATAAAACGAGAACGATCTAGTAGTATCATAAAATTTTACGTTAGGATGTTAAGTTTATGAGTAGTATAGTTGTAATGATGTCAATTTACCTAAAGAAATTGATTTGAATCGAATTGAATATCTTACTAGACTAATCTAGTCGAATAATTTCTTACTGTTTTTTTTTTATTATTTTAATGAATGACTTATCATTGTTTGATCTGGTTGTGAATTTGTGATAATTTAGTAACAAAAGCTTAAGATAAAAATGTTGTACTACTTGATTATCTGGGACATAAAAAAAAAAAAAAAAATTGTTGAGGTGCAAAGCTACTGTAACATCAGCTCTTTGTTGTGGCCTGTTGACCTTTGTTATGCCCTGTGTCGTATTCATTATAATGGCGAAAAACGGTGACTCTCTAATTTGTTCTATCAGATGGTTTTCAAGTTTGGTCACCAAGGAAGAAATAAAAATTATTACCTCAATAATGTTATAAATCATAATCGTATTATTTATATTTTTATATGGATGATTTCTGAAAATTTATCGCTCTCAATTTCGGAAACTGTTGAAGTTTGGTTGTTCCTCCACTGTTACATGTGCCATGCAGACATTGTCATCGTCGACAAAATCGGCAGCATCTTTAACTGAAATAGCTGTCGAATCTTCTTATTAGTGGACTTTCCAAGCAACACTGTAGTGACCACGTCATCTAAGTTATGTTAACAGAAATTTTGGGCCAGGAGTACTCGTAGAAGGCAAACTGCTATACAAACTGTACAAAAAGCACGGTAAGATGTTCATATGAAATAGAATTTTTTTTTTCAAGTAAGTAACAGTAAATAGAAAAAATATAAACTTTTCAATAAGTAAAGTTGGCAGCACTATGGTTATGCATTATATGTTGAAACTCTGTTCAATTACCTACAAATATTCATTGTAATAAATAATTCTGATTATTCGTTAACTATTTACGTATTATCATTTCTCTTCTATTACAATATGCAAATAACAGAAGTCATTTAGGGGAATTCCCTACAATTCGAATTGCTTTCAACTGAGTTGTCATGATTATAGTTGTTTTGCAACCATTTATATCTTAAAGGTGGACTAAATTATCGTAAGTTTGACTTGCTTGGTGCTGAGTTTGAAGATCCTGGTCGTGCACCGCCTAGCCCTTTGAAAGCTACGCCATTGTACATTAGTCGCACAAAAATATGAAACAGAAGCGAAAAAGGGAACAATAGAAGTAGTAAAAAGGAAATTTGAACGGTTGAAATTCGGGAAAAGTATTCCTAGAAAAGTAAGCAATATGAATATATTACAAAAGAAATCAAAAATAATTAAATAAATGAAACAAAATCGGTATTTCAAGTTTGTTTTTGGCTGTTTATTAGGACTAGCTTGGGCAAGTACTGTAAGTCATAAAGCTCTCCTGATCCTCAGGTATCTCATTTTTGCGAAAAGTATACATTTGTGTTGTGTTGTTTATAGCGACGAATTTAATTTTTCATAAATAGGAATTTCACTTTAAGATAGCGACAATTGAGCCCCTAACAAAGCATTTATCACGTTACATTAGGGTGTTTTCGTTATTTAAAAAAAACGGCTATTAAAATGTCCATTTAATTTGACGTACCGTACTTATTTGAGCAATGTTTTAACAATTCAAGAAATCTTGGTAAAGGTGTTCCCTCCTAAAGGTGTTCCTTTGACTGGTTCTATTTGAAGCTTAAGAGTTTTATGTCATTTAAATAAGTTTTTTTATTTGTTCGTTACACCTAGTTCGCCTAAGACTTGTACGCACGGAGAGATTGAAAAGGTGCCCAAAACTGAATTCTAATTATTATACCTATTTTATAATTAATTGAAATTTAGACACGGTAAAGTAATACAAAAAAAAAAACTTATTTAACAGTATTTATTTTAAATCATGAAACAAATCCAAGTTATAAAATTGTATTCTAACTTACTTTGTTCCATCAAATTCACATCGAATACTCGATACACAATAGTAAGTTCACCGAAATACCGATACTCGTTATCTCAGTTATACGAACTGGAACAACTCTATTACTCTAAAAGAAAAAAGTTGTTTCACTTGGATTTGTGAGAAGCGGTCTAGTGCGAAATTTAGCAAAATGGCATCTTTGTGCAGACAAATTGTTAGAGGAAATGCTTTGAAAAGTGTTTTATTCTCCACTGCCAGGCGGGGCTATGCCGACAAAAGTAAGAAAATGTGATACTTATTAATTTTTTACGACCACTGTCTGTCATTTTAGTTACGTAATGTCAAAAATCACTTTTAAGTTATTCACATCTGATTGGAAATATGCGAATATAACTTTAGCCCAAACTATGAAAATTTATTCTTATTAATATTTTAATGTATATAACTAATTACATGGCACATTTTATTGGATACGCCCTGTAATAAGTATTCGTGTAAATGTCATATGATAGGCACGTTTTATTGATTATTTTTGTTATTGTTCATGAATAAAAAGATTAGCCTTGTAAATTTTTACCTCAAATATTTATTTATATTTATTCCAATAAACATTTATACACTTTTGATACTGTAAGACGAACTACATTTTTAGGTTATCTGTCTTATCATAATATCGGTGATAAACACTTGCTCACACACAGAATTAGAATGTAAAGTAAAATCTTGATTATTCAGAGATAAATATTTATTGTACTACTAAATAAGTGGACCTTTGTTACTCACAAAGGTCCACTTATTTAGTAGTACTGAATCCTGAAATAGTGTATTCAGACCATCATTCTGATTCGAAAATCATTGGAAATTTCTGCCAGAAAATTCATTTTTTTTTTTTTAATATTTTTGCTTAAAATTGATATCACAAGTGCACTGAAGATCATTCACTGTACCGTACACGTACGCATGTTGCGTTACATTGCGTAGTTCAAAATCAAAGTATTGATTGTAAATCCTTAATCTCACATTTTTATGATGAACTGACTTTTGCATTGTGATAAGTATCCAAAGAATGACGTTTTTGTAAGTTATTCGCGACAGTGTTACTTACACGCCGTACATGAAAAGTGCAGACAGAACCCTAATAAATCTGACTGTGATTACAGAATATATGTCTAAATAAAATAAGATACTCACTTCAATAGTTTTTATACTGTGTGTTCATCATTCATCATCATTCATTTTATATCACAAATTCACAAACTCTTGATATTTGGTTTTGGTGAGTTAGGCTTTTAATCAGTCAGTACATGTGCTGCTTAATAACTAAATTATAAAATCAGATCAATAGCTTGTAAAAATAGTTATTTTATTTTTCTGACCTAGATGTGGTTACAATAATAAATTACACATTTTTACCGAGTTAATATGCATTAGTTCTAGTAGATTTTAAAATTCAAATTCAATATCTACATCTCATAAAATTGAACATCAATTATTTGAAAACGTCAATTCAAAAAATTATTATTGTAATTAAAAAATATAGGTCAATACACATAGAGTCACCGCAACAATAACCGCTTTGTCAAATGTAAAGTTATTTAAAAAGATGGGTAATATAGATAGATAGATAGATAGATAGTACTCTTTATTGTACACCAAACACATGATATAAATACATAAAAAAAAAAACAACATAATATCTGCCTGTATTAATCTATAGCCGCCTGTTTACAAAGTTGAGATCATTAGTTAGAATCATGGTCATAAACAGTAATGCGGAACATTAATAACCCAAATCTCACCAATAGCTAACCGAATGGATAGAATTAAGAGTAATTATTCCTAGTAATATAATTGTAAACGGTGAGCACCTTGTAAATTTTTAAAAAAGAAATTTTTAGGCTATCATATTTTTCAAACCATAATGAAGATATATCAATAATTGTCTATACTATATTCTTATGGATCTTATAATTTCTTATGAAAAGGGATGCTTGTTCAAAACCTTCTAGTGTAGTTAAGCTGCAGAATAGTGCTAGTACTCAGTTGACTTTGTGTTGGCCGAAAATGGAGGAGATCTCCACAAATATTGACCGGGACAACTCAAGGGCTGGAATACCTTCTGGGGGCCAATTCAACCATCTTTCTAGTTAATAATTATAGATCAACACACAGAGTCACCGCAACAATAGGTTGTAGGTGCGGTCACTACTATGCACTGTTCTCTCATGGGAAACAAAAAGAACTTATATTTACGTAGTAGTAGTAAGTAACTTTATAAAGATAATTTTGTAAAACATATCAATACCTTTATTAATTGTTGTGAGTAGTACAATTCTGCCATTTTAATCGAGAGAGAGAGGAAGATGCCTCTTCTAACTTACTTACATCTACGAGTTCTTGACTAACTATGCAGCACTTAACTTGTGCAGTTGCATTATTAATCAACATCTGTTAGTGTGTAAAATACAAGAAAAGGGTAAAATAGCCAACAAAGAGGTATTTCATAGAGGTTAAGGAAAGCTGTGAAAGGAAAGTTAAAATTTACTTAAATAGTATACTCATTATGAATCATGGGATGTTAGATTTCCAAGAAAAATTAAATTGTTTAAAAAAAAAGACAACTTCTGCATTAGGAATATTCCTGTGTTGCAGGGTGCTACATAAACATTAAAACAACGGACACAAAGAACACCCAGACTCAAGACAAATATTTGTATATCACACAAAAAAATTTCCCGTGTAGGATTTGAACCTACTCGGCGCAGCGTAGTGGCGAGGTGACCACTTAAAGAATTGTGCCATCCATGCAGTCAAATTAAACAATATTTCCATATTCAGATTTCTTTTTATCTTGATATATCACATCTACCTTTTATTTTTTATCCAGTGATGCCTGACCCACTGGAACATGCCACCGGATTGGAGCGCAAAGAGCTTTTGGCCATGCAGGCTGGCAATGATGACCCTTTCAACATGAAAATCCTGAAGAAAGCTGAGGGCACCCGTGACCACCCTACCCTTGTGCCTTCCTGCTTCGACGCACGTATTGTTGGCTGTATATGTAAGTATATTACTTATTATGTAAGTTAGCACCATAACACCGTCAATATAATTAAGACAATGCACTTAAGCACATTGTTAGGTACTTAATAGGGGAAACAAGCACGTAGAAAGGATGGTCAATGGGCCCGAAAAGTTCTAGAATGGAGACCACGGACGGGAAAGCGCAGCGTAGGACGTCCATTATCGCGGTGGATAGACGACCTGGTAAAGATCGCAGGACGTCGGTGGATGCAGGTCGCTTCCAACCGGTCTTCTTGGAAGTCATTAAGGGAGGCCTATGTCCAACAGTGGACGTCCTATGGCTGAAATGATGATGATGATGACTTAAGTTCGATCGATGTAAGGAAAGTTGCAGGAGGTAGGAGGTAAGGCATTTGAAGCCTGTCTTGAAGACATCATACGCTTTAGAAGATGTTTAACTGGAACTAAAGTTTAGAGTTCCACAAGTGTGCCAAGGAACATTCATTCATTCATTCAACATTCGCTGCTGTGAATACAACCAACACACCTTTGTAGCAAAGAGGATAATTAAAGCATTCATAAAGTCTTAAGATATATTCGGATTCTTTTTCTTCTTCTTTTAAATATTCTTGTGTTATAATTTGTGCATTCTTGGGAACGAGTAAAATGGAGTGCAGTGAATTCTACTAAAAAGTTTTTGTTTGTTGGCACTTTTTTATGGAAGGCACTGCACTACGCCTTAGAGAAGTCTTATCTGCTACCGACGAATGTTCTCCTAACCTAGTACCCATAAGCACCATACACAGATACAGCCACATGGTCTGCCATGTGGCTGTATCATTTAGAAACACCTAATTTTCTAAATACTAATTTATTTCCAGGTGAGGAGCACGCCACCGCTGTCACATGGCTATGGTTACACAAGGTAATATACATCTTTGTCCACTTTATTGATAATATAATTAGTCAACCATGTGATAGTCCTTTGTTCGACAAACAATGCAATGTAAACATATAATTATTAAGTTTGCTTGAGAGACCATGAAATAGATGCAAATGGAATTGACCGCTCTGTAGATTTGCCAAAAAATATCTACAAAGAGAAGCTGAACTACGTAAAGAAGAAGGAACCATCTAAAAACTTCCAAGCGGAAAAACCAACCATTCATGATTTCCATCTTGCTGACATACATGACATACTGCCGATCTGGACAGTACACGAGTTTTCGAGCTTATCCGCACTGAACTCATAGGGGTTTTATAATTTCGTTTAAGCATTATGCCAGGGCGTTTTGATCTTTTCTCTCCATTTCTCACTCCTTTCAATATGCCCAAACCATCGCAATATTTCTTTTTTAATTCATGCCACTACATTGTCTTTCAAATTTTAATCTGGTCTCGTAAGCTACCTATATATTTTATTTATTTTTCAGGATCACCCCCGCCGCTGCGAATGTGGACACTGGTACAAACTTGTCGAGAAGCCATTTGCATAAATGCAACAATTTAGATTTTTAGTAGTGGTTACACAATAACGCGCATCGGAACGTATGGTTTGGAAAGTAAGTTTCCTTGCGATAGTTTCAACTTAATTACCAAATCGATAAATCATTAAATAATCGTAAGCGTAAACAGTGTTTTATTTTGCCTTGCGTACGATAAAATTGTTGGGTTAGTGTCAGTAGTAATAAATAATTTAATAACAACAACTGACATTTTATTTTTGGTATTACGTATAGCAGAAGGTAATTCGCTTTGACACAACGACTATTCAGAATAGTTACCTACCCGTGTTTAAAACGCACTCACAATTTTGGCACGTTTGGTCGACCCCACAGACATAGTGTTTGTATACTCTTTGCCTAGAGCTGCCCCGGATTTATCCTAGTTTAGAGGGCGTCCGGGCGGGGTTTTCAAAAAGTGTTCGGGTAAAACCCGGTCACTGTGCCAGGGGACAATTATAATTTTTAGATAAATCATTAACAAGCTAAAAATTTAAATGGAATCAGCGTTTTTTTGAAGGTGTCCGGGCGAAAATCTCAATTTCACGCATGTGTCCGGGGATTTTTTAAGTGTTTGTCCGGGGTCGGCAATTTAAGTGATGGCAGGCCTATCTTTGCCCCACTATGTACTTGTAGCTTTATACCTACTCTGCGGAGTAAATAAAATACCTTCTCAAAATTCGTTATGAGCTCTTGCTCTATTAATATTTTTTTGGTTTATGTATTCCACGCTAATGTAACGTATAAGCAATTTTGATTAATAAAATGTAATGAAACTTTATTCACAGAAACAAAGTAACAAAAAGTATTTTCATGAAAAAAAATGTTTGCCCTTGGTTTGTAGGACGAGATGACGAATGTAAAATTATTAATTTTTAAATTCGTCGTATTAGTTTGTTTTGGGATTCACTGAAAAACCAGTCGGTACGTACGAGGACACTGAGTACGGACTTGTTTAGCTCGATGTATCACGAAACCGGTGGATTCTATCCCAATATAATTGCATTTTAATTTAGCCACTCAAACAAATATTTGAATAATTTCATGTTTTTTTTTTAAATATCAAGAACTAGCAAAATTTTACAAGTCCTAATTGTATTTGTTAGGAATAGTAATAATAACACAGGACAACAAAATCGTACTTTTTTGTTGTTGCATGAAGTTTTTCAGCGGTTGTTTACTAATTTGGGTGCGTTGATTTCGAATCTATCCTCCGATTTTTTGTAGCAGCTCTAGTTAGTGAGATACAGGTATCATCTTACATTTACTTAAGTTGTTGATAATTTCTATCAACAGCGGTGTAACTAAACTAGTTTCTGTATAAATTTTATTATGTCCTCCTCAAGAAGGACGTGTTTAAACAGCTCTGATTTTTTTTGTGTTATTTGTGGAGAATATATGTTCAAAAAATTTCGTTTGAACGTGTCAGACTTCGTGAAAAAAGCATACTTGGACTATTTTGGGTTTCCATTGCTGACAAACGCCAAACCCTGGATACAAAGTTTGGTATGTAAAAAATGTGTTGAGTCTTTGCGATTATGGGTAAACAAAAAAAGACAATCTTTTAAGTACAAAGCTCCAATGATCTGGTGTGAACCGTCTAATCATCACGATGACTGTCATTTCTGTGTTACAAAAATCTTAGGAATAATCCATAAAAATTGCTCGAAGTGGATATATTCCAACTTAAAATCTGTTACAAGACTAGTCTTGAGAACTAGTGACACACCAGTACCACAGCAGCCATGTACATCTTCCAAACGAGTGCAGTCAACAAACCAATAGGTAATGACGATAGTAGTAGAGACAGTGATTTTGATTGCCTCAGTTATCCCTGACCTCTAAATCAATATGATTTAAATTACTTGATCAGGGACCCTGGACTGTCTAAAACTGCATTAGAAATTCTAGCTTCCCTGTGCATGGGAAGAGTTTATTTGGGTAGTGAGGATTTTTTTTTTAAATAGAAAGTCTGATGGCAACATTCAGCACATTGAACAGTTGCTGATACACTTTCAGCGGCTTGGATGCAATATAGGTGTTAAGCTTCACCACCTTTATAGCCGTCTAGAATATTTGCTTGAAAATCTCGGTGAATTTAGCGAGGAACAAGGGGAGCATTTTCAACAGGATACTCGCACCATGGAGGAGAGATATCAGGGATGTTGGAACGTAAATATGATAGCTGATAATTGTTGGAGCATTCAAAATAGTAATCCTAACACACACCACGCGAGAAAATTATATAAAAGAAAATTTCATTCAGCATAAATATATTTAATAAATTTCTAACCCTAAACTATGTGCATTTTATTGAAAAATTCCGTCACTTCATAGCACCTAAACTAGAGCTGCTACATAAAAACGGCATGTATTTTTGAAATCAGTGTGGAAAAACTATTCAGATTCATGAAAAAAACATCATACAACAGATATGCTGTTATCCTGTGCAATCAATGATCGGAGTAGGTAGAGCTATTTTTTGTATTTGCGATACGTTGTCTTAATATGGACACTCCCAGAATCCCGGATTTGAAATATATATGATTAAGTAAATAAGTTAGAAATTACTTTGTAAAAAGCTATTCACGTCTTAAGGAATTATGAACGAACACATATCCCTCCACCCCTCCGACGGGTAAGTATAAGATAGACACGTTTCAGATTTTAGCGGCACGGCATTGGCAGTGAGATGCAATATGCTGGCTCACAGGTTTGCAAGGTGTTTATAATATTTAAAACAGTCAAACTTTTTACACCTACAGCCTCTGGGTCTGCTATACACAAAGATCTTTCAGTGCCCTTCGAGTCCTCTAAAATAGCTTTAGGGTGCTGCTAGGGCTGCCCCGTTATCGCAACGCATCAGGAATGTTTGCAAAGACAGCACGGACTTCTTCAAGGAGGCAATAGTATAGAAAAGAGCGGCCCCGCTGATGCGTCAAATACGGGACAGCACTACCGGCTTACTAAATACTGTTTTAGAAAGCATAGATTATCCAATCAATTTCATAATCAATCAACATGGATTATCAAAGCATTACATTCCAGTGACACATTGGAATGTAATTCAGCAAGAATGTTGCATCTTCAATTTAAAATAATTAATTAAATACTAACAAAGGTATATGATTTACTGATGAAATATGGATGTGAATCTGATATAAAAGTTTTATCACATATATAAATTATATGATTTTAAAAATTAATGTATTTAAATTTTCAGAAAACGAGTGTATTATAGGGAATAGGGATCACTCGTTTTCTGTCAATATGTACCTAGACCATGAACTGAATTTTATGTGAGTAATCGACTAAACATTTAAATTCAATATAAACCATGGCCAACCTCTAGGTGTGAGTTGGTCCACTGACAGCCACGTTCCGAATTCGTACTGAATACTTATTTTAGACGTGATTGATCTACCACTCTACTTTTGCTTATACCATATTGATATCATTCTATTTCATATATTCTACTTTGCCAAATGTAATTTATCCATTAATTGCTTGCTAAAATTATTACACTTTCAAAAATAATAGCAATTCGGAATCGGAAAATTCATGAACATATTGTGTTGTATTTTGTTTTTTTAATACACATACAATTATGATTGATTATAAGAAAGATGTGGGTGTATTCTACAGCTGTAGGCTTTACAAAACAGTTTGAAGTAATCAAATCTTCATGTATTAATGTAACAATTTTTTTTTAACTAGGTACTGTTATTTTTCTCTGAAGGAAAACATCTTTGTGATATTTTAGTTATTTTATAGCGGTATCAAGTCCAGATGTATGTGTTAAACTTATTCCTAGACTAGACACACTTGTAGCCAAAGACGTGTAACACAAACTCATTTTATTATATCTCTGGTAAGTTTCTATGCGGTATAATGTACATTATTTAGGGTGCTTTCTTTTCTATTTTATTTTAAGTTTCTGATAAAATATTTAACAGTTATCAGATAACTAAATATAACAGCAATATTCGTGTTTCAAATTGAGGATGGGTAATCTATACTAATATTATAAAGAGCTAATAATTTTTTGGTTGTTGATAAACTCGGAAACTAGAACCAATTTAAAAAATTCTTTCACCATAAGAATGCTCCTATATCCAAAAGTAACAAGCTACATTTTACGCACAGCAAGTATTACAATAGTTTTCAGTTAAATTAATTAAAGATCTCATCTTTACAACAATTTTTTTTTTTTATTAAAAAAGACAACTCCCGCATTAGGAATTACTCCTGTGTCGCGGGGGCTTTACAAACATACAAACAACGGACACAAAGAACACCCAGACTCTGGTGGGAATCGAACCCACGACCTATGGCATAGCAGTCAGGGTCACTAACCACTAGGCCAACAGGCCAGTCAATTATTATATATATAATGATTACGGCCTGCAGATAATACTTATTTCACCTATGGTTCAATAATTTTTCTTTATAGCAATGGCTGCATATCTGCAATCTTCCATCGCAGACGGCTTTGCCGATGACTGTGATGAACTTATTCATCAGTGTCTCGAAGAGACGCCTGTGACCTACAGTATGTTTTGTAAGGTATTTAGGGGTATGCAGATATCTTGTGTATTTCAGTAAGTTCTTTTTCATTATTTTTGTTAAAGTAACAGAGTATAGTAATATGGTATTAGACTGTCAAGTCAAATGCATTAAATTCTGTAGAAATTTGTATAAAATAATTGGTTATAATGTCATACCTAACTATTGCAAAATCATCGACTTTTTACATTTAGTCTAACAATTAAAAAACAATAAGAAACTGGTTAACAGGAATGAATATAGTTTTCACAGCATTATGTCATTAATTTCACAACAACTGTTAAACAATTTCTTTTACTTTTACACATAGGAAACAACCCTACTATTCACCCATAAACTTATCTGTGCAGCTAATGGCTACAAGTTATTCAGGCATTAGTGGATAAACTGTTACCAGTTAATAAGTAATCTTCATTAAGGGAATACAACATATATTAGTTTATATGGACATCATTTGATGACCAATAGTATATCATGTTTACATAATAATAAAGATATATGGGGATAGGGGATGCCCAACTAGTTTCAGACCCACCAGGGCCCTTTATCAAGGGTTAAAGAGGCCTGTCACATCAGTTGCTGATACAACTGAGGTTTTCATGTTCCATTTCAGTTTAGAAAAGCATGGTTTGGTGGGGATTTCGTATTACAAATATAAAAATCCTTAATCTAAAAGTCTTTCCATTCTGAAAATGGATATCGACTGAAATGTATCTCCCAACAAAAATAATTATCTCATTCTCTTATTCATTTATTATTTTTTCTGAGTCTATAATATAAATGCTACAAAATTTTCATAACTGTTGCAGGGACAGGAATTCTGGAGCAGAAATAGCTGAACTAACTGAGGAGCTCATTCACATAGCCAAATATTACATGGTGGCCAATACCAGCAATTTTGAGGTGAATTATTAAACTTTTATATTCATAAGCCTATTGCAGTCCACTGCTGGATATGGGACTCTCCCAATGTGCGCTATAGCACCCTGTCCTATGCCTTCCGAAACCAATATATCCCAGCTACCTTTCTCTGATTGTCAATCCATATTTGTAATGAAGACAACTAATCATAGGAACCGATTTCATACAGGTCTCAATGTCAGTAAGTCTAATAAAGTTAACAGAAAATTTTATCTTCTTAAAAGCATCACTATCACATCTATACCAAGAAACACTCATACTCATTGAATTTAAATCTTAACTACAATGAATAGACACATCCTTCTAACATGTGTGGGTATTGATTATTTAAAATATACATTTAATCACTTTTAAAAAGTAATTCCAGAATTCTTCATGCTGTTTCACAACACAGAATGGAATAATTGCAGAATTTACTAGCTGAAAAATACTACACTTCCCGCGAAACAATTACATTACTTGAATGATGCAAGCACTGTACAGTTTTTAAGCAATGAAAGTGTCCCTCTCAACGTTACACTTTACCTGATACCGTTACATTATTTTACGCATCATT
The DNA here is from genome assembly GCA_963859945.1 of Euplagia quadripunctaria. NCBI lineage: Eukaryota > Metazoa > Arthropoda > Insecta > Lepidoptera > Erebidae > Euplagia > Euplagia quadripunctaria. The sequence continues at coordinate 4,904,408 of OY982581.1, read as the reverse complement.
ATCATCGTAGGCTATACGCTATCTGCGTAACGATGTACCGCGCCTGACACTGATGGGTGATAGGGCAGGTCGCTTTACTCCGTGCCAAGTGACAAAGTGTCCCTGTCGGGCCTAAACCCAGTCGGGCATCCCTAACAAACATGAATTCAACCGTATAGGATCATTATAGCAATTTATGTATTTTATCTTTGGTTTGCAGTCAACAGTTGTGGGACTTTTCCTGGTTTACGCTTTAGTAAACCTACAGCCATTCCAGGATTTTGCATATTTACGTTTGGCCGAAGAAGATGTTCCGTACGTTGAGCGTATAGAATTAGTTGCTCGAAGAGAGAGACGTCTAGATGTGCTGTATGTCCTAGGAAGACTGCTCACGGAAAACACTCGGTTCACGGCAGCCGCCAGAGAAAGAGGCATGGAACCGTCCTTCAGGAAGTACTTAGAGAGTAAGTTTATATGATTATGGCCTTAGATTATACATAGATCCAGATTCTTAGTCCGCACCCCAAAAATGCGAGACAACGTTCGCTGCTGAAGTAAGTCCCGAGCCGCTGTTTATAATTTTCTAAAATGCCTGGTTGTGCTGTCAAATTTTGTAAAAAATATATTACAAAAAGCAAATAGGTGTAATAACATTACATTTCATATGTAAGTATTTTATTTCCTAATGTATTTATAAACAATATAACAAAATATAACATTAATAAAATAGCGACGCCATTATTAGGGATATTGCCAGAGACGTGAATTCCATTAACCCATTAACGCATTCTAGCAGTATGTATATTTTTGTTTACCAAACTTCTTATTTATTCTTAGACGAAAAATATGCTTATTGTTTATGTTCACAAAACTGGAATCCTTCAAAAATTATTTCTAGGCTCTAGCGCCCGGAGTTCAGTGTGTCCGTCAAACGATACTTTGGCTGGAAGAGTGTTTTATAACTTTGAACTTGAACTTATAACCCGCCCCGGCTTCGCACGGGTGCAATGATGATACTAAATATACTACTGAATGTCTTTATATACAATGTTCACAACTTTTTTGTCATTAGACAATACAAACATGTTTTCTTCAGAGATTACTCTTGAAAGAGGGATATTTAACCCTCTGGCCGGTACCGCCGCAACCGCTATGTCCCTGCATTTTAAATCTGTAATATCTTCGAAAATATTCATTGAAATTACATGCTGTAAAGGGCCATTTTGATCTATGTTAAATGCACAATGTATTTAAGGTACTTAATTGGATAAGGATTGATGCTGTATTGCTTAAAATCGCTTCGTAAATAAGCCATTATTTCTCGTAAAAAGTAAAGGATAAAAAATGGTTATTGTGGGTTATCCCTAAGAGATAAACATATACACCATCGCGGACTTTTTTGTAGATCTTTTTAAGGTGTACAATACTGTGGTACATTATTTTGATCTATCTCGTAGGGTTCAGCCAGCGTTTGCAATGTAAACGCAAAAAAAATGTGTTTATTTACATCACATTAGAAACCTCTAAAGTTATCAGTGTTTCTCTACTATATTATGCATGTATTAAACAATATAAACCCTTCTCTTGAATCACTCTATCTATTAAAAGAAAACCGCATCAAATTCCGTTGCCTAGTTTTAAAAATCTAAGCATACATAGGGACAGACGGACAGCAGGAAGCGACTTTGTTTTATACTATGTAGTGATTATTACTACTCCTAGCAAATACAACTAGAGCATTAGGGCTTGTAAAATTAAGTTCGTCGTCAGTCGTGGTTACCAACTGGTTTTTCGGTTAATCCCAAAACAAATTAATACATCAAATTTTAAAATTAATAATTTTTCATTCGTCATCTTGTTCTACAAACCAAGGCAAAACATTTATTTTACCTTATGAAAATATCTTTTGTTACTTTATTCCTGTGAATAAAGTTTCATTTCATTTTATTACTAAAAATTGCTAATACGTTACGTTAGCGTGGAATACATCTTGAAAAACAAAAAACAAACCAAAAATAATTGTTATAAACACATACCTCCTACTAAGTAACTTTTTTTTTTATTCTACATTTGTTTTTTCATATCTTATTATCACTTTACCCCATTTTCTTCTTTTCCTGGTGCCTTAAGCCACTGAGAAATAACAGAATATCTGTCATGTCTCATATATGACAGTGCCTGAAATATAATGCATGTTATTTGATTTAATAAATTAATAATAAGAACAATTTTTAGCTTTAGAAAAAATAAACGAATACTTGTAACACATTTAAATCTATTTATAATGCCTTTATTTCAATATTACATACAAATTTACAAAACATATTTTTTTTAAATATTCCCTAAATTTTGGGGTAAACTATGCGCTGGTAATCAAACCGTCATGCACACAAGCAAAAAGAGTGTGTAATACGCTTGTGTTCACTCACACAGCTCCAAATAGTGGCTACACAGTGAACGTATAGTTTTGTACAGGACACGGGATCTGGACCTATGTATAATCTAAAACTATGGTTTGATATATTTGTAAATAGATTATATTCATGAAAAAATATTCTTTTGTTTTGTTTTGATTCTGTGCTTCTGGCAGTCTGTAAAGACAATCTAACATTTTTTCCACTAAGTAATTTGTTTAAAGTAGTGATGCCCATAATGAAAATCGACTAAACATCAACAGACTGTTCAACATTGGACAACCTTGGTCAACGTCCAAAAGGCGTATTTCTGCGGCAGAATGAGGAGTTGGACATCATTAAGGAATTGAGTGAGCTCCAGTTACGTTATGATGCTGCGAAGATTGCTGCCAATTGTGTGTAGTATATATTTCAGTTTTTTAATTAGTTATAAAAATAAGCTTAATGGGTACTTGCATAACAAGGATATCGATTATTGAATTATTTCTATGAAAATCAAAACAAAGTATTCGGAAATAAACTCTCACTGACTTTGTATTAAGACCTTTCAATTGATAGTTTAGTGCACAAATTATACTAAAAAGCAACAAGGAAACAAGGTCAGTGAGGTTCGATCTTTATTTCAAATGAGTGGGGTAAAGGCGCTGTAAATATGGGTTAGCAGGTTTTATAGATTTTCATGTTCAAGAAAGTTATGAAGAATTTTATTCTGCCGGGTGCCCATTCAATATCTGTAGTTTTTTCTGATGAGCTTAGATATGGGAAATATAACTATATATTTGGAAAGAAAGACAAAAAATGGTCGATTAAGCACTCAAAAGAAAAATAAATAATATCCAGCGACTTTTGCCTTCTTTCAGTACCTGACTTAAAATACGCTGACACAAAGTTTGCCAATGAACTCAACTCTTCGTTGAGGAATATTGTCACCGGCATCATTGATGATGATAAACTCGACGTTGGTAAGTATTGCATTTTATCTGGGTAGTTTTCTTCATAATTTTATCCATAATAATAATAGATTAGGCAAACAACCTTACAGCTCACCTGATTATTGAACTACTATCTTAGCCTATGGATGCTCTGTAACCCACTTGCAAACGAATAATTAGCTGATAACAAAGTGCCTAGACGATGATGAGATGACGATGTGACCCATGTCCATCAAAAAATACTAATCTATAGTATTTTTTGATGGACATGGGTCACATCGTCATCTTACGGTCTACCTGACTGACATTGCAAATGGGTTGCCAGTTTTTTTTTTTTTCAATAGAAGGCATAATGCTGAAGTTTCTGCAGAAAGTTACTCCGATTGCAGCGACATATATACTGACGTCCGTACTGAGTGTATGATTTCGTCTATACCGATTTCGAATCAATTGAGATACATACTAGTATAATACTGTGCAAAATCTAGGTGTGCGATTGCCCGTGTTAGTCATGGCGAGAATAGTGTTTCCGTTACCGAGTATAAAATATGTATATATATATATATATATATTTTTATATATATAGCAATACAGTTCAGTGTTACATATGACCGAATACTACAATTCTCGATATGTCAGTTTAAAACTATGGAGGGTATTTAAACTGTTTAAACGGACGCAATTTTGTTATATTATTACGTGTTTATATCATGTTTATTTACAGAAACTGAAGAAGAAGAAAAGGTTGAAGAATCAGCGAGATCTATTAAAGATAGAGCTATGAAGATCAAAGTGGAACCTATGAGACATCTCATTGGAGTAGAGGATCGGTATTCCTATTGCATTGATATTATCCATTCACATTAGTATTGAATCATTCACATATATAATGTTAATTAATTTGAACCTTGTAGTGTCTCACTCCCCCTTTGAGTGTATTAAAAAGTAGACTACATTTTTTTTAAATGTTTTTTTTTTTTGTTATTGAATTCTTCTTCTGTTTTTTTTTTGTTATTGAATTTCTTCAAAGTATACTTTATGTTGAATATATTATTACTAATTTCATTATTGTCTTGACAGATCCCCAAAGAAAACAATTAAGCCACATGAATCTGATATCAAAACAAAACCCGGAAAAATTAAAACTGGTAGTCCTAAAAAACAAGTATTTGCCAATGTTAGCAAAGAGACCATTGCCCACACAACTAAAACACACGCAAAGAAACGAAAGAGACCAAGCAACTCCAGCGATACAACCGATGAGTCGGATCTTTCTATAGAATTATCAGACCATGACAGTGACAATGACATTGACTTAGAAAATTTCAATAAAGTTCAACCAACTGCGGAAGATACTAATAATACTGAAGTAGAAATAGACAGTGAAAATATAAGATTAGGAGGACTGCCATGCATTATAACAAGCGAAGATAATGGTAAAACATACGAAATTGAAATAATCGATCGATACAATGAATCGACTAAAAAGTGTTCGGAAAGGCCCGGCGCAAAACCAGAGTTTAAAAGTGCCATAAACAATGAAATACAGGCGCGAAAAGAAAAGCGTGATTTGAAAAAGACAATTTTGAAGTCTCGGTTTAAACGAATGGGGATGGAACCTATAGCTGATTTTAAAGGTACATGACCGGAACCTACCCCGGACAGCCGGACGATGGGGACCATTATCTCGGTCTCGATCGGGAATTCTGTAAATGCGTGCATTATAGTAATGTTGTAATCTATGGTTGACAGATGTTGTAAATAGTGTGGTGAACTTATATCGATAAATAAGGTGACACAATTGTCTGTCGGTATTATTTAAGTACCTAATAAAGTACTTATTAGAATGAGTGTAAACTTTTTTTTTATATCAAGTGTGAGCAGTTTTTCCCACCACCCTATAAGGGTCAGCAACAGGTTTGTAAAAATTTATCGAGCTTGCTCGACGTGTTCACTGACACGTTATGAATCAATATACTGTTTTCTAGATTACAGGGCTAGTAGAATCACTTTCACACTAATATTTCGTATCAATTATATCGTATTAATCTATACAAATATAATTGAAGTGTCTGTTTGTAATGTCATAATCACAGTGCATCTGGATGTGTTTATAATGAACACATTCCAAAAAATCTATTTTTAAAAATTTTGTCTTTCTATTTGTTTCGGCTAATATGTTAACTTGACACATCTCACACACGGCCGTCTGATCCCAAACTAGGCAGAGCCTGTAGGTACTATGGTAAACATACTGCCTATAAACATACCTATATATTTCTAAATGCATATATTATAGATAAATTACACCCAGACACAATAAATGATCATGCTCATCACACAATTATTTGTCCTGAGTGGGAATCGAACCCACGACCTCTGGCTTAGCAGTCAGGGTCACTAACCGCTAGACCAACAGGCCACTCCAGAGTGGACTGACTTCCACTGACAGATAGTTGTGTTATAAGGAGTAGCTAATACTTTTATTTTGGAAAAAGATAAGGATGCAGCACAAAAAAAATATAAATGTGTACAAGCGAGCGAAGCCGCCCGGGGCACAGCTAGTAAGAAATAAAATAAAACACCAAAATAATTACGCCACATTTTATTTCATTAATATCTATAATTAGGTACATTATATTATATTCTATACAATTTAATATCATATTAATTATAGGATACTCTGTTTGAACTATATTTTAGGCCACTGCATCTAAATGACATGTAGGGAAAATTTATTTTAGAAAGCACGGAACGGACACGAAATACCTACTCGTTCATGTTTCATTGTCCTAGATCATAAATTAAAGAGAAAAGACTTTATCAAAGAAGTGTTGTACTGGTTATATCACCACTTATGACAAAATCTTGTAAACACAAATATTGTACATAATGACATCTGTAAGAGTAGCCAGTAGTTTTTATTGCCTCTCTCTTTTCGCTGACTATATTTATTGCCTTACGAATCTGGCGCCAAATGTATTTTTTAACATTCATAAGTGTTATTTTGTGACCTAGAGGAAGAAATATAGTATTCATTTGAAAACACAAATGGGCACTACGACGATATAATAAATTACTCTCTCTACTCTCAGTTTATAAGTTTATCGCTAAATATTTCCAACAGTGTCAAATATTTACTTTTTATTTACGTTTATATTACATTTTTGAATCCTTGTGATTTGAAAATTCGATGAAACCAAAAAGTGAAACTAAAAAGAGACATTTTTATAAATACGATTTAGCCTGCGAGAGAATGAGATGGAGTACAAGTATACGGTGTTTCCTATCTTTGAAAAGAGACAAACATTCATAAATAGGATTTAGCCTGCGAGAGAATGAGATAGAATAAAAGTATACAGTGTTTCCTATAATCTTTGTCTTTCGCCTGCTTACTACGAAGCTTTCAGAGAATGCGTCATAGTCAACGTGGTGTCATTTTTGTGCATTTGCGTATTAAAATTCGTTGGTTAATTAATTTATATTAATTATTTCACACATCTGTGTTAATTTGATCAATAAATTTTTTATAAAGTATCTAAAATTAAATTTATTAACATTAGTAAATTATTTGTGTTGATTTTACTTTTTATTTCCCATTCTCTCGTAGGCTACTTCTGAAGTTTCACTTCTGCCGTGTGTAAATTGCACACACACACTTTTTTTATTGAAATATCGAAAGCAGTTATCTGCAAGTTAAGGGCAAGTTAAGCTAATAAATAATTTAAAAATATACAAATAACATTGTTTAGGCCTTAAATTAAACACGGTTATTACTTATATATTAAATTATTGTTTTATCAAAATATTATTACGAATATGAATTAATTGTAACTATCAGAGAATAGATCGCAGTAATATATATAAAAAAAGATAAATGTCTAACATATCCATAAAAATTGTTTTGATAATGTGAACAAAAAAATAGCTACCGCGTTAATAATACTGTCCCGCCCTTTAGATACGAATGTTCTAATAAGTAAGATGGTTACAAAATCTTCCTCAATAGACGGGCTATCTCATTCAAGAAAAAAAATCGAAGAAAGATTTTGAGCCCCTGAGTTCGAGATCAAACAACAAGCAGCCTATAATAGAGAAGTGCTCCATGCTCCAAGTGGATAGCAATTAGAAATTGTTCTTCCCATAAATAATTTATTTAGTTTGCCAAAAATACGCCATACCTTTTCAGACAGACTGGTCCTATTCTCTGATAGACACTAAGAAATTTACTCAACGTACTTCGGGAATCAAGACTCCCACCTACGGTAAGTTGTCCTAAATGTAAAACTAGACTATCACAATGATCAACAATAACTATTTTGTTCTATTCGCAGTCATTCACGATATGAGATTTGGCACGAGGTAAACATTACATCGAAAATAAATTGGGAAAAAAATTTAGGCTGGCAACATTTTTTTTTTTATATTGACCTGCTGTCCTCGTCTTCGGTGATTCTTATATTATGTGAGCATGGCATATACTTTAAGTTTAACTTTTTAGGTATGTCTTTAGGATTGTACCTGCTGTAACACTGGCATCCACTTAACAAAAAACTGAATTCGCTTTATGGAAACAAAAAATATGTCGCTATCACCGATCTCATTTAAGTGGAATTGCCCGCGAATTGGCTCTGTCGTCATGAGCGTAGCTAAGGAGGTCAAACTGAAACTCGAATTTTAGATTCCTCAAAAACTACAAATTCTCAGCCAATATGTTTTTCCGGGATGTTGATCAAGGGATGGAGCACCTGCAGCTTGGTATCAGGTGTACTGTGTTGCTTTCCGTTTAGCGATTTTTTTTGACGTTGTTTGCGTATACACACGTGAGTAAAACCGTATATTCTAACTAATATAATAAATGTAAACAGATTGACAAAATCTACAGTGAAGCCGCGCAAAAGCTGTTATTTAATCAATATAAATATTACTCACTGAAGTTATTATTCTGATCTTAGTCATCGATATTCGATGTTATCTTTACCTCACTATCCAATTCAGCATTTCGTTAAAATTCAAGAATAAGCGTATCAATTTCTAAAATATTTCCATTACGTATATCTGTGGTGATATTTGTAAATTCTATCAATGCTCGACAAAATACTGGAATGATTTTAAATGCACAAATTTAATCACTGACAATACTTTAATACATGCTGCAGAGTCCAAATTACACTATTCATTGTAAAAAGCTCTTTGCATTTGTTCATGTTTAGTGAAGCATATTATGAACTTGAAGGCACCTTGCCTTCGTGGCTTGTATTTATTTTACTTGCCAATCAATATAATTATAAGTGAAACTTGTAATTCGGATGTTGATATTATAAGATTCTTGCTAAGAAAGAATCCAAATAATCCAATACCAACATAATCTAGCTCTCAACTCAGAAAAATATTGGAAACCATAGACAGATATAATAATAATGATCCCCTGTATCAATTAGAATAGTTCTACAGATCTCAGCCTTAGAAGTTGCCTAAATCGTTGATGAGATCCATAGTTCATACTTTAGACTAAAATACTTATTGGAAAAAAAACAAATTAACTAATCTCACTCAAATTTTTTTTATGAATATATTCCGCCAATGTCAAGTGTGTTTTATATCTTCTAAGTTATCAAATAACAAAAATATAAAAAAATGAATGTCTGGTCGTTCATTAAAAATACAAAAGAAGAACCCTATTTATATATATATTATTTTATTATGGACTGGATTGGAATTCCGCCAATGTCAAGTGTTTTATACCTTTACAAGTTAAATAACAAAAAGGTAAAAAATGGACGTCTATTCGTCCATCTTAAAAAAAGTAATTATTCCCGCTTACACCAAAAACGGCAATTCGACAGTTACATTTTTTATTTATATTTCGAGCTTTGATAGAAGACTATTTCTTTACCATAAATATACACATGAAACTGTCAATCCTTCTATTTTCAATTTTGACGCAACGACAGTTTTAATAACTAAAGGAAATAAACGATTAGATTGAATTGAGGAATATTTCTGCAGAATTGTGTAAGCTGAAAAAAGGTATTTCTAACAATTATCGCTTCTTTCAACTATTGCTAACTCGTCGTCTTCTCCAGACGTATTTGTTTTGGCATCGTAATGGGCGAGATTAGCTTCAGACGACCCATTGCTTGATTCGTGGGATCGTGGGCTCGCGCTAGTCTTTCGAATGTAAAGTACGTTAGAATCCAACCTATTGTGGTCACTGAAATAAGCACTGCCGTCTGATATTCTGTTAAGCTTGTGTATCTGTTCTCTAAGCTCACAAACTTGGCCATATAGTTTTTTGTTTTCTCTCAAAATTGCTATATTCTCTGTTTCCAACAATTCTCTTTTGCTCCACTGTATCGTATTTTCAGATTTCAGTCGTTCTATTTCCATTTTAAGTTCCGCAATTTTTTCCTCTAAAACTTGTTTAGCTGCAATTTCGTCCTGCAGTTCATTTTGTAGTTTTTCTACTTCACTATGACTGGAATCTGTCGACCCTAAAGTCCTGTCACTGTGAAGTTCCACTTTAGTACTGTGTAGTTCAGCAGTCAAATTTTCAATTTTATTTAGGAGAAAAGTTTTCTCATCTTTCTCGCTTTGTAGATTCTTGCAAGTTTCTTCTAACCTCAATCTTAGTTCGCTTAATTTGTTTGCTAGAACATTGTCAACGTTCGAAAATTTATGCGAATCTAAAGACGCTCTCTGCCTTACAGAAGGCTGTTCGTTGGGCGACAGATAACCTACATTCTTTCTCCTTAACTCCACACCATCTTCAGTAGTGAGATCACCACCTAAAATTCTACTCTCGCCTATACTAAGAAGTTTTTCGTTGTCACGTCTGAGCTCAATCAAGTGTTGTTCTAGATCATTTTTTTCAGTCTTAGAAGCAGACAATTCTTTAGACAAGGTGTCTACTTTGTTCTTTAACTGTTTGGCTTCTTCCCTTGCTTTATTTCGTTCGTTACGTACCTTGCTCCATTTTTCTCGCCAATTGGCTGTGCAATCCGACCACCATCGCATTGTTTTCTCCATTTGAGTAGCTCTGGCGCGTGCCTCGTCTAATTCTCGTTGGTAAAGTGCCTCTTTGGCTTCCCAATCTGTATTGGTATACCTCATAGCACCTCCATCGTGGTCCCTGTTTCGTCGGTGACTGCCCCCGTGCGAACTTTGTGCCATTTTTCATTAGTTTCTGCAAAAGAATAAACCATTACTGTTAAAGATGAAAAGGTAGATTAGAGTAATATTGCCTGCTGCTGCTGAAAATGAAAAGTACGTACGTACTGAGAGTAAAAGTTTTTATCGACAAATTACATTTTTAGTTTGTATGATCTATTTGATGACTAATTATGGACCATTATAATTTTCAGAACCATGTCTACTTGCGACCTTCCCCCTTGTCCACCCTGTCCTCCAAAATCACCCCCACCCTGCCCTCAAGTTTGTCCTCCTCCGCCGAAACCGATGCCATGTCACCCGAAGCCTATAATGCGCGGGCTTCACTGGGCCCAGACAAGTAGAAAAATTGCTCAAGCTTTAATATTATCAGGAATCTCTGGATTTTTAACTTACTGTTTTCTTGGGTATCCCCGCAAGGAAGCCTACAGAGATTTCTATGAGTAAGTTCGTTTACTATTTTAACTTGCATTGAAGACAGTCTCAAGTCTTTTGTAATTCAAGCATTGGTGTGTATTACCAATAGTGCAGGTATAATTTAAAGTAGACGGAAAACACCTGAACCCGCGCCCACCTGTCGACGCGCAGATTTAGAGGTAAGTGTCGTCGTTGCGGGTGTTCATCGGCGGCATCCATCCTCCCTACCGCCTACGCCTCACAAAATGAGACGACGAAATCCATCGTGCTCTTAGCCTAGACTATATGGAATACCGGTAGACTTAAAGCATCCGACAGCTGTCGCAAGGTCGTGGTGCTATTGCTCTCTACTAGGTTATGGAAGGCAGTATTACGTCTCTTGGTCTATTTGACACGATAGATCTAGGAATATTAATTAGTTGTGCGCGGTGTACATTGGTCGATGAGAGATCACTACCATGTCAGGTCCAACAGCTATTATTGAGGCTTATATTCAAATTCAAATTCAAAATCATTCATTCAATTAAGATACTAAGTGACATTTATGAACGTTAAATTGGAGCTACTGTTAAGAATCATAGATCTACTGGATTGTCGAGTTAAATTAGGTGAAAACACCAAAATCTACTGCCTGCTTGTGTCGATCTATAATTTCCAGTTTCCAAAATGCGTAGAGCCTTATGAGAAGAATACTGGAATAAAAGAAACTCATGGCCACTCTTTTTAAAAGTCAGATACATAAAAGGTAATCATGATGCAAGCTGTTGCCACCTGAATTTCATTTTATTGAAATGCTCCGAAAGCTAACGTACACACAAAAAATATCACTCAGTGATACCGTTGAAGGTTCGAACCTATTAAACATAGAAATCATTCAAGGTGCACATGAGTTACAAAGTCTACTGTTAAAACTAATTCGTGACTGGATTAAGAGGCTAGAGTTGCAGTTGAACGAACCAAAATAATAGTATAGGCTAAAGCATCGCTGACTAGGCCGACCAGTCACCAAAAGCAGCACCCGTTCACGAGTATGACGCATGGACCAGCCATCGTCTCCTTCGCCATATCAGAGGGAAAGAAACGACCCGCCCCATGACGACGCCGGAAGCAATGACATTTTAGTGAGCATGACGAACCATAGTCGAGATACTGATAAAAATCACTACTAGTCAAAAATTACCATAATAATCGTCACGCATTACTTTCAACTAACAATGGTTTGTTAATAATTTAGCTTATAAGACAAAGAAGTTTGTGTGTATATACCTAAAGACACCTTAAGCTCAAGACTGTTTGTCGTTTAGATAATCGTTGATCGTATAGTAGGCTTTCCTAATAAGGTGATTTTTTACAGTACGCTTAAATTTATCTACAGGAAGGTCGATTACATCTATAGGAATTTTATTATAAAAACGTATACCAAGACCTTCGAACGAGTTGTGTACCTTATGTAAGCGATGATAGGTAGCAACGAGTTTAGACTTGTTTCTTGTATTAATATTGTGTATATCATTATTTTTCTTAGTCATTGATATTGTACCTAACAAACATAATATTTGCAAATATATACTGTGATGCAACAGTTAAAATACCTATATCCTTAAACAACTCTCGAAGAGAGACTCTAGCACCTAAATTGTATATTGAGCGGATGGCTCGTTTTTGAAGAATAAAAATCGTTTCAACATCAGCCGCCTTGCCCCAAAGTAGTATACCATAGGACATGACGCTGTGAAAGTAGCTAAAATAAACTAGCCTAGCTGTGTCCGTATCAGTGAGCTGACGTACCTTCCATACTGCGTAAGCTGTCGAACTAAGCCTACCTGCAAGGCTGTCTATCTGGGGTCCCCATTGCAGTTTACTGTCTAATGTAAGTCCCAAGAATACTGTTGAGTCTACAATACTTATCATTTCATTATTTAGAGTTAGATTAGTGCCTAGCTGTTTTACATTTGGCATAGTAAATCTCACACACTTTGTTTTATTTGAGTTCAGTAGGAGATTGTTAGTTGAAAATCAATACAATACATCATTTAGTGCCCTATTCACATCGTCAAAAACTGTTTTTTTACGATCGACTTTGAAAATAAGTGACGTATCATCAGCAAATAGAACTATATCACAGCGATCTTTTAAATAATAAGGTAAATCGTTTATATGTATGAGAAAAAGTAGAGGACCCAGTATAGAGCCCTGAGGAACGCCTAGTAACAGGTAATCCAGAAGACCTCGCACCATTGACATCTACATGTTGAATTCTATCTTTCAAGTAGGAAACAATTAGTTCCAAAGCAATACCATTAACACCATAATGCCTAAGTTTAAGAAAAAGCGTGTTGTGTTCTACACAGTCAAAAGCTTTTGAGAGATCGCAAAATATACCTATCGCATTCTCCCATGCATTAAATATATGTCTCAAAAGAGTTGCACCAGCATCAATTGTTGAACGACCCTTTGTAAAGCCAAATTGTTCTTTGTGCAATAAATTATTTCGATTAAAATGGCTTTCTAGTTGTTGCAGGATAACTTTTTCAAAAATTTTACTTATAGCTGGCAAGATTGAGATTGGCCTAAAGTTACTTGGTTCAGTTGTACAACCCTTCTTGAATAAAGGTATTACTTTGCTATACTTCATCAGGTTAGGAAAAACACCAGAATCAACACATCGATTGAATGTTATAGCTAGAAATGGCGCTATATCAATTATAATAGATTCTATTAATTTAACAGAAATCCCCTATAAGTCCCCTGAATTCTTAGAGTTAAGAGACTTAAACGTTTTTATAATATCTGTGGGGTTTATGAATTCAAATTTAAATAAATTCTTACATTTGTTTACATAAAGCATTTATAAAATTGATTGTAACTTATACACAAATGGTAGAGCTACCATTAGGTAGGACTAGAGAACAACCAGTTAATTAGATTAATGTCCATAAAGATGCTAAACAACATCACGTAATTAATGGACAACCCCTTGTAGGTTTGATTCCCACCCAGGACAAATAATTGTGTGATGAGCATGATCATTTGTTCGTGTCTGGGTGTGATTTACCTATAATATAATAATAATAATGCCTTTTTATTGCCACAAATCTTACTTTCTACATTTCAAATGGAGTAGCTTTTTTTTGTGGATCTCTTATTGGGTTAAGGCCTCTTCCAAATTTGCCCATTCACTTCTATCCTGAGCACAGTTGCACCATTGTTTTCCGGCAACTTGTGTGTTGTCGTCGGCGCACCTTTCATAAGGTCTTCTGGCCCTCCTTTTCTCTGCTGGCCCACGCCATTGGGTTACTCGCTGTGTCCACCGATTGTCAGTGTAGCACGAGAGATCTATTATATGTATGTATTTAGAAATATAGTCAAATACAGTCAATAGTACAATAGTACAGGCTCTGCCTAGTTTACGATCTGACGGCTGTGTGCGAGGTGTCTCAAGTTATTATTATTATATTAACACAGGTAAAATGCAACTAAAGGCTGCAAAGACCTGGACCTTTTGAAGTGAAAAAATTAATGAAGGGTATGCCCAGTTAAAATGGTCACTGGTAACTATTGTTGTACAACTGCGTTTACTGCTTTATATGATAGTCAACAAAAAAGACGTCTTTTAAAAAGAAGATTATAACAATAAATGACGATTTAATAGGAAAAAGATACTACTTTTCACCTTGAAATGAAATGCATTAATCACAATCACTGTGATTTGCATTGATCAAGTTGATCACATCTCACTGTGAAATACTTTAGTTGAGTTTTCTAACACAAAAAACATGATTCAAGGTATATTCTGAGAAAAATGAAATAGTTGGTACTTTATTCATGACCGGACCAGATAAATATTTAAAGCTAGACTAGTATCAAACACATGTGACAAATGAAAATTAATGTTTTTTTTTTTCAAAAGTGATCTTTTTTGTTACGGTGCCTTGAATTTTTGTCATATTTTATGTATGTGACAATTGTGTTCAAAAGGTTAAGGTAATGGTTATCCATACTAATATACAACAACATAGTAAAATATGTTTTATGGTACAGAATATACAGAATAACCTACCAACCTATTTTTATAAGCTCCAATATAGGCAAAAGGTTGACTGGTAGAGAGGTAATAATGTTTTATTTTTAACTTAGACTAAAGATGACCATAAAGGAAAATTATATATTTTTTTTTAATACAGATAAGTGGTAGACAAGATGAATATAAGTAGACCAGTGCTGATGGACATCAAAAAATATAAAAGCGGGAAAAAAAATTAACACCATGAGACCTACTGGAAGATCAGCAAAATATTGTTTGAATGATGGGAAAAATAATTTGGAGTCTACAAAATGGAGAAGTTCACTCCGTTCCACGGAGTAAAGTGGAGTCTTTTTATTATCAACAACTTTACCATTTAACTTTTTTCGATAAAAGGTTAACTTTCGTTGCAAATCGCGAAAAAACGTGAAATACCAGTTTCAACCCCTAAACATTCACCCCGTTCCACCCTTCTCTATTTTGTCTCCAAACTATTCTCCTCTTAACTCCAATTTATTTTTCCCGCCATTCGAACAATATTTTAGGGATGGCTAAAAAATGTTAAACTCGCGTCAGGACATGTGACCTGATCGAAAATTCGTAAGGCGGAGCCGAGTTTCTTATATTTAAATTTTTTTTACGCCATATACTTATGTATTATATGGTATAGATCCACTAGAGGGCGCTAATCTAAACATTGAGTTTTGTCAGTTCCTTATTAATTAATCTTTAAAAAATGTGTTTACATTTCTGACGTGCAGACCTATGACTGACAGTTTTTCTTTCTCAAAAATGCATCAGCACTGGTCTAAAGTAAGTGTGATGTACATGAAATAAAATTTTCAACTTACTACTGGCCAGAAAAATTATATTTTCATAATAAAAACGGAAAAGGAATTTTGATACCACTTCACTTTATTCAATTACTTAAAATAAACACTTTCACTTTATTTAAATAAACATGGTATTCTGTAATTTTATCTTAAATAATAATATGCTTTAATTAAAAATGAGATGATTAGATTAGACACATGGGGAGGTGGCTACATTATAGTTTTTTTAATTTCTAAAAAAATTTTATTAAAGACAATTACTTGCATTAAGATATTCCTTAAAATGTCCGATTTTTAAGAATTAAATTATTCCAAAAGAACAATAATTTGGCAATGATTAAATGGAGCAGTAGAAAAATTTCAAAATAATTGTCCATTGACAGGGAATACATTTTCCTGGCAGAATATAATACATTTTAGGGACTTGCCTTTAGTTAAAATATAATAATCTCCACTTGAACATAGGTAATACTGGTTAGTTTCAGTGAAAGAGTCTACGAATAACAATTTAAATAGACTTGCATTTGTACTAGGATCATAAAAACAATAAAATAGGGTACTTTACTCCCGTTTCAGGCACTAACACGGACTAAACTCGAACCGGCTAAACCTACAATAGATATTTAAATACCAAATAAAGCTACAGGTGCTATCGTATGTACTGATTACCTACAGAAAATTAATTATGTAAAATACAAAAGAGGTTTCGTTTAGCGAAAAGGCGCTCATAGCTTTTGTGTTTCGTGTTCACAAACATTGTTTGTTAATTTTGTGTATAAAAAATTTAAACATTGTTTATTATGAGATAAACATACCTGGACTATTTGTTATTACCATTTAGTACATGTTGATTCTTATTTATAATATTAACTCAATAATATTATCGTACTTCAACGTTCAACCATTCCTTTTTTTTAACACACAGACTTTTTTTAAAATGAAGCTGTTTCACAGACCTACATAAACCATAGACTAGTACATATGCGATGTCGTCATTAAACCAATTAATTAGATGTACTGAAATTAAAATTTGAAATGTCCCAACCAATAAAGTATAAACTTCAACTGGCCGATATCAAGCTTCTCTGTGTTGTTTTATGGTTGACCGTTGCAGGTTGCAGATTTTCAAGTTATTTTCTGTGCATTGTGACCGGACACGCTTATCTTTATAGGTAGAAACTCGATGGTTAGCTGGCCAGCCAGCCAGCACATTCAGGCAAGCTTGCACAAACAGCCTGTTCACATACTTGTGCACGTGTTTGTGCTCGTTGAATGTCGGTTTGAACACGAGCGTGTAAACGCACCATTACAATAAAATAATATACTTTTTTTGGAAGTGCAATGTTGTACAAAGAAATAATAATTTGTCACAGTAACTTCATAAATAATGTCATTTTGCATTGTTTTTGTGATTGATCAATAAGGTCATGAGTTACCGTCGCACTGCTTTAGAAATTCTTTTAAAAAAAATCTCAGTTCCCATCTATACTACTGATGGAAGATGCTACTCCCATCCATGGGCACATCACACATAAGTGGGCACCCGTGGGCAGAGGAGAGCAGAAATGCTTCCCAATGTTACCTTTAAAATTAATTAGGAAAAATCTGTTAATCTTAGACATCTTATGTTGGGTCGCCCCGAGGTTTAAAACTTTCAAGTATATTTTATGACCTTAATTAAATTCAAAAACATTTGAGTATTAGGTATATATTTTTTTTATTTTTTACAGAAAAGGAGAATTTGAAGATTGGGCTGACGAAATGGCAAGGAAGGGCTTATTTCAAGCAGTGCCATCAGAGACTTTGAAAGATAAAGCCAAATAAAGAAAAAGATACCAAACTACATATCATTAGATATTATGAATATAACATTTAAAGTGAAAATATTGTTGTTTACATTTATTGACCAACCTATCAATTTGGTTGTGGTGTCAGTGTCCATTAAAACTTATCTTACATCATCTTGTACTATGGAAGAATGACGATGATGTGCCAGGAATTGTTAGGTTTGTTAGGTAGCCCATTACCCTTACCGTCGGTAAACGGGCCTCTTCCAGTAAAAGCAAGACAAGTACATCGGTGACGTTCTGTATTTTAAATCAGTTTAAATCCGACATTCCCTCATCATAATTGTACTTTCTCCGTATGATTCGATTCGATTTGATTGGGTAGTATTTGGCAAACTATAGATTATCCGTTTAACTCGGGCCTCAAATGCAATGTTATGGGTGCGAGGAAGGACAACAAAGGCGATCGCGCCGGGAGTGGGTGACAGGCGCAATTATGATTGGATATGGCTAGCTGGCTAGCAGTCCTTCATACGTATGATGATCACGGTCGCTCTGTGTAACATATACACGAGAAAACATTCCCGAGATAAACCGCAATATCTTCGGACAGAACATTGGAAATCAGGCCAAACAAACACAATTCATGCGTACGTATATTTAAAAAATAAGATAATTGAACTCGAATACTTTCGAATTTCAACAAGATAATAATTTAAACAAAACGGTAGCAGAAGTCATTTGATTTTCGTGTTTTTTTTATCAAAGCTCGTATTTAGTTTTGTGTTATTTATTTTAATTACACAGTACTGTATGTTATACATTAGCACATTGCTAACTAGCTGCATCCCGCGGTTTCACCCGCGTAAGTCCCGATCCCGTGGGAATATCGGGATAAAAAGTAGCCTATGTGTTAATCCAGATCTTCAGTTATCTACATACCAAGTTTCATCGCAATCGGTTCAGTAGTTTTTGCGTGAAAGAGTAACAAACATCCATCCATCCATCCATATTAACAAACTTTCACCTTTATGATATTAGTAAGATTGTAACACAATCATTAACTTATCGTTATTCCTAAGCTTCGTCCTTAGATACTTTTCATCACTTGTCGCACTACCTCCCCCGCACCCCTGTCACGTCGCAGGCGAGGACTTAGTTATGCAGTCTGACTGAGTTTTCTCTTAAACGTGTTTTCTCATTGATTTTAGAGCAACACCGTTAAATATCGTGCTTTGTTCACGTTTTGACATACGCTGCTGAGACCTGAACACTTACGATAAAATTTCTCAATAAACTAAATCACATATGCTCGTCAAGCAAGCTATTCGAAGCAACTCGAAGCTTACTACTCGCTCTCGCTCGATTCTTCGAAAGACGAAATTCGTAAATAAAGTCATCCAAAAGAGTAAAGTTACCTACCGATATAGTATGCAGAATACGCAAACGCGAATGCCAATGAGCTGGCCACGTACATCTGTCAAAGGACTGAATTATTTTTGAAATCGCTAATCAGTAAACGTAAGGATGCATCCTCAGCCAAACTAGTAGAACAGTTGAATGCCGTTGAATCCCGCGACATAATCACTTAATCAATGGAGTGGTCTTTTTCTAGAGTAAAATTAGTACAATTGTTAGACGTCAACTTTGAATATGGAGGACATAATTACATTCTAGGTAGCCACCTTGTTGACAGTAAATAACTACCTACCTTTAATTTAGAAAGTTGCGCGGAAAATTAGAAAATTAAAAAAAACTTGAGGGAACTACGCCTTACGTATAACTAAAATCATTTGTGTGAATCAAGGATTAAACAGATTAATACCATATACATCTAGTAACCTGATATTATTTAACTAATAAATTATTTAGTAAAAACTAACATTTCTTTTACTGGCAAATAAAAAATGATAAATTTTCAATGGTTTTCAGGCTTGCTGAAATAATGTTGTTTTTGTGCAGTATTTTTTCTGCATTTTGTTTTCTTCCGTGCTAGCGCTCAGGTAAGCGTGTAACGACCCTACCGGCCACTTGTGAATTCGGCGGCACGCTAACCGGTAGGAACATAAAACGAGACCTCGAGAACAGAATATAATAGTACCCGTACATAAGATCGACTCCGCAAAATTATTTCAACAAATAGCGATTTTTGCTCCGACACAATCAAGTGCAATTCACATCGCACAGTGCTCATCACCTACAGTTATATTCACCTAGAAGTTGTCTCTCCTTCTATCGCGTAACTCTTATCTCTACTGACGACGTTACGTTACGTTACGTTATTGTTGTCTTCTGTTGGAAAAATTAATCCGAATATTATATTGCCAGTTATGTGCTTATTACTCTACTATTGTGTACAAACGACGTTTCAAATAAACCTTGGCTAGGTACTATATTTGTGCAAACAAATGATTATTATTACTCATTTAGACTGCGAAAGTCCTCAGAAATTGCCTTTCCACCATTGTCAACACCAGAATCCTTGGCTATTTTCGCCATGTGACGCGCCGTGAAGGTGCCATGGAACGCCGTTTTGCAGGGAGGAGTGGATAGTGTCAGGACTTGTGGGAGGTCTCCGATGCACTGGACTGACCAGATAAAAGCCCTGACCAACGTATCAATACAAACGCCTTCAAACAACTGAATGACCACTGGATACACCTCCCGGCTTAGAGAATACTATTATTATTTTAAGTGCCTAGTGCTACCTCAACCATTTTTGATCTTTTGTAGCGCACTTTTGTTTAACAGTTCACTGCTCAGACTTATGGTTTTGAGAAACCTCTAGATCCTATCAGCAGTGATTGTTTGTATTTCCTGCGGTTGCATGATATGCAACCCTAGGTTAATACTTCGGTGCCGCATTATTGGGCCAAAAGAGCATAGAATATGCATTGCAGTTTCTTCTGACTCTTGAAAGAATCTGCATATTGTATTCTCGCCTAACTTTAGGTTGAACATATATTTGTTCAGTGAGGACTCTTGTCACTGCACAGGTTTTGTATCTTTTGAGCTCCAAAAGTTCTTTGGATATGTTATTATCATAGCCCTTTACTAAGGTTTTCGAGTGTCTTAGACCAGTCGTGGTCTTCCATTTCTTAATAGCCAATGATGTATATGTGACGTTTATGATTGAATACGCTCGCTGTTTGCTGATGCCGCAGAATGGTTCTGGGTCATACTGTCGGTTGTTTGCACGGGCTCTGGCGAGTTCATCGGCTTTTTCATTGCCATCGATATCTGAATGGCTTGGTACCCATCTAAATGTAATTTTGTTTGATTGCCCCAGTGTGTTCAGGTTTTCCTTGCCATTTTGTATTGCTTTGAGCTAGTCTCAAAATTGTATAGTGCCAATAGCGCCACTTGACTGTCTGAATTGATGTAGATGTGTTGATCTTTTACTCTCCTGTCAAGGTTAATCTCCACGCATCTATTTAGTGCAGAGAGCTCAGCTTGAAAGACGGAGGCCTCTGCTCCCAGTTTGGCGCTCCACCTGAATTTTGGCCTCTCTCCGTAAATCCACAACCTACATCAAGGCCTTTTTTAGACCCATCGGTGTACCACTCATGACTATCATTTTTGTTGCTTCTTTTAGAACATAGATGTTCGAAGATAGCGCACTAGTGGCTATTAAACAAGCCGTACGTTGTAGGCTGTCTAATTTGTTTGAGGTAGTCGTTTGGCTTACTTTATGGCACCAGACGGCAGCTCCATACGTTACGATTGGCCTTGAAATCGCCATGTGTGGCCGTAGGGCAATCTTGGTCTGAAGTCCCCATCTGGCGCCAGTCATGCGACAGTTCATCCATAATGCCATTTTTGCTTTATGGACTATTTTTGTCATGTGAGGGTTCCAGTTTAACTTAGTGGTATTTCTACTAAATACGTTGCTCTAATATGCTGATCTATAACTCTTTCCATACTTTTTAGAAGAAATGAGGTAAGACTTATAGGTCGAATGGATTTCAAAACTGAGTAGTCCCGTTAGACAGGATAAGTGGCAGCTTATACTTAATCATAAGTTAAGTGACTATTATTTGGTTATATAACACATACCTTACCAAGATTGAGAATGGTAATAATGTTATGGGAATACTAAATGAAACGTTCACATCAGTTTAGGTGGATTTGCAAAAATATGCCTTCTGCCACTAGAAAGAGCACAACTGGCAATCCTGATAGTGATGACTTTTAAGCCCTATAGATTTCCAACGAACCAGCTTTATGAAGAGTGCCAACTAATTACTATCACGCAGTTAATTATACCCAAAACTGTATGCAGAAAGCATGCTTGTCTTGCACATGACGTAGACCTCACATAAAAACTTTTCATTACATCGAATTCCCATTATATACCATAGCAAATGAGAAATGTAACATCTATCCGCTTTCTACATCCGTTTGCCAAAATGTCCAAATCCTATGATGACACAGACACGCACACACGCACACGCACACAACTATGAATGAGACAGTAAAAATAAAAATAGGTTATAGAAGTTGTCGTCGAAACAAAATGCGATTGCCCCGGTACCCATAATACAAGTTTCAAAACTGCAACGTTCTTACGGTTCGACAACTATTCATACTAAATTCTATACTCCAGCAACACACATGATCACACTAAACCTAAAGGAAGAATAAAAATGTATACCACACCTCACCCATACTTTACTTTCAATAAACGATTATTTTACTACCTAGGGCCATTTCTGTATATTAAACTAAACCAAATCTTTCCGATACACAAATCCTCTTATGCTTCAATAAAAACTCAAATTACTCAATATCTCTTCAAGAAAAACTATATAGAAACGGAAACCAAAAAGCCTTTTGTAACTCCATAATTTCATAGACACATACACACACGCACATCCTCACACACACACACACACACACACGCGCGCGCGCGCGCGCGCACACCCTCACACACACACACACACATAGAGAGAGACATACACCCACCATTTAATGTAATCTGGTATTTAAAATTTAAATTATAATTTGCAATTTTATATACCTATGTACCTTTTCTTAATTTTGTGGAACTCAGTAAAGGATTGTTCTTAATACGCCTGTATTTGAGTAGTAGTATTTGAGTAGCCTAGCTAGAACGTCTATGACTATAATGTAAAGGTTGTATTTTTATGAAATAAATTTATTATTTTTATTTATTATTAGTTTAATCTTACTTTGGGACATGACCACGACTGCTCTGTCTAGAGCATACGAATAAGATATGGTGATATATATATGGTACCTACCTATGTAGATTTAACTTAAATTAAAGAAATCTATTTTATTTCACTATATCTGCTTAGATACTTTCAACTAAGAAAATAGGCATTCGGCATACGTTATATAATATATATAATAATAATTCATAATTAAACCACGTAAATACGAGAAACCTAAATTAGAATAACAAAAGTCAATATTTGGTAGGTAGTTAGGTACCTATCTAACTACTAATTACCTATAAGTAGACGTGCATTTCTTTATCTTTCGATATCCTTTACCTATGAAGTAATATGCGTGTGCTTTTATTTTAGGTAAGTATTTCTTAAGCAATGAACGCGTGAATGAGTATCGAACTAACGTGCGACCCGGCCTACGGTGCTTGGCAGCCAGTAATAAAAAAGTACCTCCTCTGTAGTGGCAGCCCACTGAATAATTGGCACGGTTAGTAAATCACGCCACGTACTTGTAGCTTATACCTAAAGTGCGGAGTGGCCTGGCCTCAAGCGAGTGAAGTAGGTCCTTCTGACATCGCTATCTAGATCCAACTAAGAAGACCTTGTACTGTTTGTTCTAGAATATGGATAAACATGCATACTTGGATACATTTTTTGTAAATACAAATCAAATAAAAGAATAATGAGGAAAATAAGCATTTAAAAATTTTTGGATTTAAAATATTATAAGACTATTGGCCTTCTGAAGTTATACATATTATTATATCGATTGTTATTGAATACTTCAACGCTTATATATAATATACATTTATATTTCCACATCATAGATTGTCCTTTTAACCCTAGAATGTATTTTAAGAAGACATTTTTAACATTACTGCTTAACAAAATTGCAATGTGATAATAATGTAATTTGTAGTATATTTTTTACAGGAAGTGATTCGTGTCTTCACGTTGCATGGCGGCAGCCAATCAAAATTTAAGAAAAAACATTGAGATTACACAAAGAACCAATGAAAATAGCCTTCAGCGGAGCATGAAAGGCAGTTGATATGACTTTGTAACAGCGGACCTATTCGGCAAAATGGTAATAGTAACATAATATTAACTTCCTGTTTTATCTTTTATAACCTCTGGAAATATAAACCAATATTTTTTTAGTTATTCCAGAACATACAATGCTTTTCTATTCATTAAATTAAAATAAAAAAATAAATTAAAACTTACGCTTGTCAAAAGCTACGTCACGTATGTTTGTCTACTGCGAGTCAGTGCGCATGTCAAGTTGAAAATTGCAAATGGCGGCCGTTGTTATTGTTCGTACCGAATTAACTATTTGTAAATTATATACCAATCTTTTTAGCGATTTTTCTAATGGACTGTTATATTGATGCGATGCTTTAACTTCTCATAATTCGGCGCGACACGTTTTATGTACGTTTTTAAGTGTTTTGAGTGTTTTTTTGCTATTTTATGTGTGTCATGCAAATGGGGTAAGCTGGAATTATCGGATGTCGCTTAGGTTGTTTTGGATAGTTTCAATAAGAAAATGGAGTGAAGTTCTGTGACCTAAAGTGTTAAAATGGAAACTCTATAAAGTTTGTCATCTATCGCTATTGTATTAGAGTGTAGCGAGAGACAGGAGCGGCTACAATTTACGAATGTTCCATGCTGTGACTGTTCTCCCAGTACATTTCAAAATGGCTGCTGCTCTTCACGATATATGAGCTTTGCGTCACTGGAACCTAATTCAGTGGATTCGATTCGTGTTAAAATTATAGTGATTCTAGTCGTGTAATTATCTGTGAAAAAGCGAAAATAAGTCTCCAATGTTTTCCCGGGTGCGCTAGAACCGGGAGAGTAGTGGTGTGTCATATGTTTTTGGTGTAGAGTGGACACTGACCATAGAACTGATATTGCTTTGCGTCCGAGCCGGACGGTAATGTTGCGTATGATTTTCCATGATGGTTTGGGACACCAGGGAATAGAAATTGTGTGGAATTGAGCGGAATGTGACATTGTATGAGAGGTGAGTGTATTTTTTTAGTTTATTTACATTCGGCGGGGTGTCGGGACGTGCCATGTTCAATACAAAATGGACACATTGGTGGGTGACAGGACGTCGTCGGCCGGCGAGGACGTGCCTAACGCGGCGCCAACTAAAAAGTTCTCATTACAGGCGAAATGCGCGGTTATAGTTTTATAGTTATAATCTACGAAGTTGTGTAACATGCCGCGGTGTTGTCGATTAGCGTGCATTATTATTACCTTTTCGATGACAGAAATGGTTTCCGTAGCATATTTTGAGGCTTATATGTCTAACATATCAATTATATTTCAAGTTCTGTATTTTTTTGTATACTGTAGAATATTGTTTGCAAATATTACAAACTGTCAAATACTGTTATAAGGTTACCAGAGCAATGCACTCATGAACTTGCATTAATTGTATTGTGTGTATATTTAATTTATTCTAGAAACTATTGAAGGTTCAGGATCAGCAGTAGGTGCTCATTACTGTACTAATATGAAATTAAACCAGAGACAAACAACATAACCTATTTGGATAACCTCAGATTTTGTGATAGTTCAGAGGATACTAGTTGTTTTTATATTTATTATGGCAAATTATCATTAACATAAATAAATGATGTACACCAATGTTTTCTACCACAATATTTCATTTGTAGTTTATAAGAATGACCCTGTTGAATACATATTTGTGTTTTAGTAAGAATGATATAGAATATATAGTTACTGTATAGTTTAGAAAGCTTTTGTTTCTGTAATGCAATTTAAACACAAGATCAGACATATAAATTAGAACATAATGCTTAGTATGAATGAGAAAGATATGAGAATGATCAGCAATTAAAAAAGAAAATATCCCCTTATTTTATACCCAGATATAATTAAATAAATCTCCATTCTTGTAAAAAAAGTAGTATGTTTTTTTTTTCATATTTTTAATGATTTATAACAGGTGTAGCTTTATCAAAGCAATACATTTAGTAGGTATCCTGTTTCTTATTATGTTAAGATATTTTTTATAGTGAACAGTACTGATGTAAAAGATATCTATAAAAATATACCAAATGTTAGTTGGATACAGAAATTTTGGATATAGTACCAGTCCAGGTTATATCATCACTTGAAAGTATGTATTTATTTATATTTATCACAGAGATATGGTCTGCTATGTGACCTTTAATTAACAAACAGAAATCTCATTCTTTATTAGTTAGAAGGCAGCAAACTTATAGAAATCATTTATTAGTTAGCTTTCAGTTACTATCTACCATTGTCTAGTCTCTGACCATTGATTTTATAGTGTTAATCTACTATCTAATAGCTTTAGGTTTTATTTTTAAAGTTCTTTTACTTATTTTAAATACATATAAACAGATTAAATTGACAACTAATTGTTTTTGTTTAGTAGTTATTAACAAGCTTTTGTGTTACAATTAAACAAAATAAAAAGTTTAATTTTCCTTATCTTCAATAGAGCATTATTGTTATTATTAATAATAAATAACAGTCGAATTTTGACCTCTGATCGACCTCTAGTTGTAACTAAAATACTTCTCTCAATTTATTAGGCAAATAATTTTAATTGATATGGCTTGTTCCTGATAATTTTTTTATTATGTAAGTTTTACATGTTCTTTGTAAATTGTGCATAATTCTGACTACTCACCGTTTTGACTACATGATTACTGCTATTGTGTTACAACTGTGCATGTGTCCTATCTGCATACTTATAAGTATTTAACTTAGCCTAAGTACATATAAATACTAATATGTACTTATTGTACTCAGTTGTAGAGGTCTCTCTTTATGTTTTGTTCAACAATAGGTTTGAGACATGGTCTTTGGTCTCAGGAGAATATTATTATTTTATATCACTTGATTCTTAAGTTGCAGTAGTTATGTTATATTTCATGTATTTTATGCACTGCTTCAGTTCTAATTCAGTCTTAAAATGTCTTTGATCACTGTTATTTTTATTTAAATAAAAAATCTTAGTTAAGCCTCCTTTCTGTATGGCAAAAGTCAAATTCATATTGTCATACATTTGATTAAAAACCTTATGAAAATATTTGTGTTTGTAAATATATCTATTTACGTTGTAGTGTTTTTAGTATAATGTTTAAAAAATATATGTTTAAGTATGTACATATACCTGTGTTCCTGCACCCACAGTACAAGTTATGATTAATCTAATAGTCCATTTTTATATTTAAAAAGATAAAAATAAAAACATCAGTGAGTGGTATTAATATTAATTAAAGATATACGGTTTTACTCACTGTATATTTCGGGGATTTCTGACTAGTTTCGAACCCTACAGGCATTTTTTCAAGGGGTGATACATTCTACATGTGAGTAAACCCGTATACCCTTCATTAATTAAAAAAAAAATTTAGGTTTTGCTACAACAATTAACATAGAATGAGCCTTCTTTTCATATTCGACAAAATAAAAAATCAGAAAAGAATCCTACCAATCAAAAGATTCTTAATCTGCATCATCAGTATTAATAAAATTGACCAAAGATTATTGTCCATATTATTACAATATAAGATTCTTGTGAAAAGCATGGGGTTTTGTCAATAATGTTGGTTCATTAATTCATTGAGTTTAAGGCATTTGACTTTTTGACATTTTTTATTTATACTTTTAGAAACAATTCACATTGTGGAATATGTATGAGTATGTATATGTTACCAATCTTGATTTAAACTAGGACAACATTGAAACTTAAAATGAATTATAAAAATGTAGAAATACAATGTTTGTTATTTTACATTAAAAATATTTAAAAGTATAGTTTTATTTATTTAATTCAATACAATTTATTACAATTGTGTCTGAACATAACAGTTTGTAATAAAAATGACATAAGCCTATCAAATATTGTAATATCAGAAAAAAAAAACATTTTACCAACCATAAAAAGTCCAGTTTAATCATTTTAATAAACAAATTTCTGTAAAGACAAAATAAAAAATGAAACAAATGGGCACTTAATGTCAGTTATAATTGTTGTCCAAAAAAAAAATTATATAATTGAATCATGTCCAAATCATGTCACACAATTTCAATGTCAATTACAAGATAAGCCAGTAAATTCATTCACAGAATAGTAACATTTTTCCAATAAGAAATCTTTGTTTTTTTTAAATACATGATTCATAATTTTTTTTTCTAATTTTAATTCTGTTGATAGGCAGTTGAATAGTTCTACACTTTGACATCGCGCACAATGCTTTGCTATATTTAAGGATGATATGAAATTGTTTCTCAAGCTTTTTCTTCAATTTCTTTCTCTGATTAAACTTACATCTGCAGGTTCATAATCAGTAATGTATATCGAAAATTGGATAATATTAATTATGTTACTGAATTTACTAATTGAATGTATAAATAGAAAAAGCCATTTGCAAGATGCTGTAATAAAATTTTTAGATCTCCCAAAAGCTTTCGATATTGTTGATCATAGTACACTTCCACAAGACTTACGCATTACTTTATCATAAGCTCTGTTCTTAACCTAATTGCTGCCTATCTTATAGATATATACAGTATCACTAGATTACAGTATGTTGACATAAATGGCACAGTCTTCTATTACTATGAATACTCCCTTGGTGAAAAGGTGATATTTAAAAAAGTGACTACAAACATACTTGTAAATATTTGTTACACATATTATTCATCTTTATGTATGGTACAAACATATATTAAATATGTAAAGAGAATTTCCACAACTTTGAATACAGTAAACTCGTACAAAACCCTTTTAATTTTTTAAATACCAAAAATATAAATTTATTTTTTACTACAAATGTCCTTACTCTAATTTCAAAGTTATACATTTATTTGAATAACTATTCCTTAATATACAAGTATTAATATATAATATACAAACAAAAAAAATGGTTTTGTCAGGTGATGTAAAAATTGGTACTTATAACAAAAAGAAAAAAACATTTTTTTTTTGTGTCAGTTTATCTGTTTGTTCATACCTATATGGTACCGATTTTGGCGAATGTATAATGTAGTAAAAAATATGCCAGAGTAACCTTGGCTACTTTAATTTTATATTATAAGATATAGGATTCTATGCAAAAATATAGGTTAGGTTTCTTTTTAAATCTTGTTAATGTAACTCCGAAAACAAGAAAAGGTCTTATACTGTATAGACAATTTATTATGTTGCTATCAATTTTGAGTAAGACTAAAAGATAAATAGAGAGAAGAGAATAAAAATATATTTCATAACTTTTTTAAAGTAATCACACAGTTTTAGGAGGCTGGGTTAGTTAGATGTTAGGTATAGTTAAAAGCTTCATTATTTTTTTATTGATTGATAGATTATTGAAAATCAATCGGATATATATTTAGACACTCTGTATTAAAATAATTATCTTATGCAATGAGTAATCTTTATAATTGATCACTTAATGTTAGTTTTATAAAAATATATAAACATCAAATGATTGATGAGAAATATGATGAAATATGCAAATAAGAAAATAACTTGTGCAGGGAAAATTCAAATAGATAAGGATAGTAAAAATTGTTATAAATAATTACATAAGGTCATTAAAAATAACTGATTTTATGAGTCATTTCTCCTTACTATAGCAACTACTATAAATTTATTTTAACTGATTATGAAAACTGTATTTTTAATAATCTATTATATAAAAATCGCGTGTCACAGTGTTTGTGGTCGAACTTTTCCGAAACGGCTCTACCGAATTTAATGTTTTTTTTGGTATATTTGGTAAGTGAGAATAGGTCGTAAAGTATTTTTCACCCTTTTGCCGCCACCCTCCATTTTTTAGAAAAAAAAAAATGGCATTGCAACACATGCCGTGTGCAATTAGTTATATATATATATAAATATAACTTTGTACAACAAGATTTCTAAAAAGTTTATAAATATAAAATAATTTGTTAATAAAGTGAAACTAAATAAAATAAAGTTATTACTCAGTAAAACTATTTTCAGTAGTATTTTTGCCTTTACAATATAATTCTCAAATATGTCATTGGCCATTATCTATTAGATTATTAAAGAGAAGTTTTCTTGAATTAAAAGTATTATGCTAAATTAGTTATGAATAAAATGTAGAAGAATTAATTTTATTTGATACATCATGTAATATTCCGTAATTAGAAAACTATTTACTTATCCATTTATAGCTTTTTTTTGGGATGTTCAGAAGATAAAATAAAACTTGGCTTGGAAAGGTATTTGCAAAGAAAAAATTATTATTAATTATTGAATGTTTTGTTTTTGCTAAAAGAAACGAATTAACTAGCTAAAACTTGTACTCCAATAATACTAAAAACTAACAATTTTAGAAGATTTGCATATGCAGTAATAGGAGATGTATGTGCTAAGATTCTTTTCAGGTAGGCATATATGAAATCACTGTCATTTTGAAATACACCATTGGGATTTAAAATAACTGAGATGAGCGCTAGTAGATCTCTTTTTGACCTGAAGTTACTGTTGTACTCTTCAATAGTCTGTTGTTAGACAATCAGTGCCATCTAAACTTTTTCCAAATTTGAAATTATTATGCATTGGCAAATATTGGGATTGAAGTGTAGTTGTTGAAACAAAGGCCCTCTTAGGTATAAGATTTTATTTAAAAAAATATGTATAATATAACATGTATACATTTGAATGAAAATAAATGTGGTTTAAGTAATCTATTTCAGTAATCATCATTATTTGGCAAAAACATTCTTACAATTAATTTACTTCAATTTACATCTTACATCAATAATGATGCATTGAATGAAACAACTAGTCAGCATGTTTTATATCATTCATGTTCACAATTCATGACCTACAATTTCAAGGGCGAATGGATTTGGAAATTAGCACTATAAGGATTTATTGTGTCTTTATCAAAAATCTTCCATTTTTCTTGTTGGTAATAGCACTACACCTTCTGTAATTGTAATTTATCCCCAAAGTCTTAATAAATCGCTCTGAAAATTAAGGATGATTATTACACATCATGGATTAATTTAACTTAAGCTAATAAAAAAAACTATCAAAGCACTATTAAAATCCGGTTATATTTTACAATAGCATATAAGCTTGTGAAGTTTTTTGCACCATGAGATAGGCGTATTTTTAATAACTAGAGATCGCGTAGTGGTCGAATTTCGACCATGGTTTATTTCATTGGCCAATATTACTTGACCTGTCATTGTATAGACTTTTGTACCATGACAGGTCAAAATATATACTGGACACTCATAGCTGTATGTACCCGTTTTTGCATTTTTTTTTAACTTGGTAGCAAATATTGTTAAAAATTTTTAGCATTCGTCACTTCTTCTCTGTATAAACTATAAGTGTGCGAAATTTCATACTCCTCCGTCCGCCCAATTTTCGTAAAAAGGGATCCAAAGTTTTCGCTTCACGTATTAATATATAGATTATAATATGGGTATAACAATATCAGTTTTTCTTTTACTATTTTATCATCCATATTTATATTTACACCATTATTTTAATGGCCCACATTAAATTTTTGTGTATGAAATGCTGAAAATTGTATCTCTTAATTATCATAACATGTTTATTATCTTTTTCAGTTTGTGGCTATTAAGTTATTCTAATAGTGTTGTCTTTTCGGTGCAGCATGGCAGCGGACAGCGATGGGCTAGGCTCGGCGGGCGGAGCTGGCGGGGCGGGCGGGACCGGGTCGTGCGGCGTGGTGGTGACGTGCGAGGGCGACCTGCGCGACCCTCGCTTCCCCGCGCGCCTGCGCCGCCTGCTGCGCGAACTGCGTAAGCTGCTCGCCGAGCCGCATCCGCATACGCTCAAAGTTAACAAGGTAAATATAACAGCATGATTTCTGTTAAGCAAAAAATAAAAAAAAGGGTTACATATACTTTTAGATTCTTAGATGTTACTAGGAATGGACTCACAGAGGGAAGATTAACTAAAGTATTTTTAGTCGTTTTATATGTTTAATAACAAGTTTATATCTTTAGATAAAAATGACTAATGTATCCACAATGGTCGTAGTATTTGTTTAGTTATAACTGTCATACCTCTTATTATGCAGCAGCTGATGCTAAATCTCGCAATGGTATTCACGAACTCTACTGATTTCGTTTCTAGCGTTTTTGACCACGCTTACGCATAGGCAGTTACTATATAAAGTGAAGGTAAACATTGTTAGACAATTTGAAGTATGAGCATAATGCAAATACAGAGACACGCTGCATGTCGAAACTGCAATGATCGACGGCAGGCACTGAGTTATTATTACTAGTGTATAGAGTAGACACCGCGACGAAAAAGTTTGTAACGCGAACTGCGGCCCCTGGACCGCAGTGATATCAGTCGGAGTTTACGCTCAGCAGCGGTCGAACGTATTTCATCTACTTTTAGTTATCGAAAAAATGCCTAATTGTGTTTTTAAAACGTGTACAAGTCATTTAAGAGCGAGAAAACATAATTGTGGTATGACATTTCATCAGTAAGTGGACAAACTTTTGCTAAACTACAACACAAAATAATAAATTAAAATCATAATTTTGACTTGACAGCGCCGCCATTATAACACAACATACACAAAAAAAATACGTGTGCGTTTCGGGACGCCGGACAGAAGTGATAACTTAAACTAATCTAAATTGAACTATTTGATATTGAAATTGTTTAACTTGAGAAAAGCTTAGGTTATTACTTAAATTTTATGTATATTAAAATGATAATGTAAGGAAAGGTTATTTATTAATAAAATGTTTTATTGATTATAAAATATATTTTAGTCTTAGTTACAATTCTTGAATATGTACATCAGAATTTTGTGTTTATATGCTCTCTGTCAACAGTATATGTCTATCGTACACTAAACACTAAGTAGAGAGAGGGGGAAGCGTCTGTTCGAAATACCGCTAGCGCTGTGGGTTAGAGTGAGAGAGGAGGAGCCTGCCTACCGCTGCCGTATGCGTGAGTGAAAGGGAAACCAGACAGACTGGCATTTTGACACTTCCTACTAGACATGGATATTATTTTCTTAGTTGACGGTACTGGCAAGAAAAGCGGCTTTTTCTACAGGCTGACTGACGCATGTACACACAGCATACATCTTCTTAGGCAAGTATCTATGCCGGATAGGTTTGGGAGCCGACGGTGGGTTCATCTACTGCATAGCTTGTCGCGTGAATATAGCGCTCCACACTCTAGTTGACTGGAAATAAAAACTTTCGTGAGTGGGATTTATAATTATAAAGGATATACGGTTAGACCTGACTAGTTTCGTACCCGATGATCCCCATGGTCTGAGGACACGCCACAATTGTAGCGGTAAGACCCGTCATGGAGGATTGACTAGAGAGGCGACATGGCAGCCTCTTCTACCGGCTGACGCAGATACTGACTGGACACAGCTGCTTCGGTAAGTACCTGTGTCGTATAGGCCGGGAGCCAACGTCTGCGTGCCACCACTGCGGAGGCTGTCGCGAGGCCACTGCACTCCACACCTTAGGGGAGTGCCCAGCGTGAGCGCAGCAGCGACGACTATTGGTGCGGGAAGCCTTTCGCTTGAGACCATATCCATGGTCGGAAGCAAGAATGCGTGGAATTCTGCAGCTTCATTTTGCGAGGACGTGATGATGGCTAAAGAGGCGGCGGAAAGGGTACAGGAGAGAACGAGTAATCTCCCGTCCCGGAGTAGACGCACCAGACGCCGGAAAGCGCAGAACGACCTCCGGCCTCCATGAGCGCTGGCCTGGGGGTGACGGATGGGGCTGTCCGTTACCCTGGCAGAAGCAAGCCTGAGAAGGCGGCGCGACGTGTGCCGATCGCGCTTCTCTAAATCATATCATACATTATTATTTTTACGAATTTGTACCGGAATAAACGGTAGTTCACAAGTAATTAGAATATCGGTATTTTTTTTTAAATAACTAATTAAAAACCTTTAAATAAACGTAATTACAACTGCCAAAATGATATAAATAATGCCGTTCGAACTCAGTACAGTCAGTATCGCACGAGCGGTTGTGGAGGCAGGACCTGTACCGAATTTTTGAACTCTAAACGAAAGAGTGTGAACCGTATACTACGTGTGCCCATTTTTGATCACAGAAGTACTTTTTGGTTATTTTCTATGTATTGAACCATTATTTTGTAGGGTGTAGGGCTTATGTTGACTCAATTTAGGTTATGTATTTCGAGTGTATGAATAGAATAGACTATTATTATAATGATAGTTGAAATTACAACTTCTTACAATAGTTAACAGTTAAAAACTACTACAGCAGCATATTAAGCGTAGCATAATAAGAATAGATTAGCAGTAACCAACTTAAGACAACTAACCAAATGCCACAAAGGTTTATTGACGACCATAGTTAAACCGCTGTAAGCGGTAACTATCGGGAGGGTCCTCTCGATAGTTTGCGGGACGCGGGCCGGGTGATGCGCTCAGCTATACAGGACACGATGTACTAACTCGATATCTTCAGTTTTATTCGTTTGAGATTTAATCTACACACCATGTAATAAAAATGAAATTTATTTCGATGTATTATAATTTAAGTTTATGGTAAGTTTTTACGATTAATTGTGAAATTTTAATACTTATATAATAATTTTAATAAAATCACCTTATCTTTATCATGTATGTTAATTGTATTCAGATACAATGTAATAATGAAGTAAAATAATACATTTTCTTTATTAGAACTTTATACAGTAGAACCTCAAACTTCAAGGGAAAAAATATATAAGTACATATTTTAAAATGATGATAAATACTTTTATAAATAGTTTTAAATAATTTTAAACATTTAGCAACATAATTTGCGCCTGTGTATTTAATTTTTTGTGACGCACAGTCGCCAGATTCTTCATTTTGCAAAATAATACCGTGTGTAGCAGTCTTTAAAAAAATAACGCATTTCACCAGGCTTTCGCGTCAGTTCACTAATGGCGGACTGCGACACACGTTAATTTTTAAGTTAATTGGTTGAGCGTACCCTAGCCCCACGTTCCGCAAACCATCGGCAGGGCGAAGCTTACGGTGGTTTGACTATAGCTGACCCGTGCAACTTCGTTTGCGTTTGTAAATTTTCGTCGTTTTTGCAACATTT
Source organism: Euplagia quadripunctaria (assembly GCA_963859945.1). NCBI lineage: Eukaryota > Metazoa > Arthropoda > Insecta > Lepidoptera > Erebidae > Euplagia > Euplagia quadripunctaria. The sequence continues at coordinate 4,869,510 of OY982581.1, read as the reverse complement.
TTCATTGATGCTCCGCTCCTATTTGTCGTAGCGTGATGTTATATAGCCTATAGACTTCCTCGATAAATAGACTATCCAACACAAATATATTTTTTTCGAACCAGTAGTTCCTGCGATTAGCGCGTTTAACCAAATAAACAAACAAACTCTTCAGCTTTATAATATTATTATAGATTTGATAAAAAGTATGCCCAGATGGATGGAGGCAGTTTCGACAGCGAGAGGAGGTAACACTAGGTACTGAATGTACCTACTTATGTTTATGTTACATTACATAACAGATGAAATCAGCCATTTGATAGTTTTGGTATTCAATATGATAAGTTGAGAGTTTTCCGTTTCCTATACATTACGTCAATAAGAGATAACTGTCAGTAATATGTTTTTTTTTCGAATTTTATTTTCTTTACTTAAAACAGTTAATTTAACTAAGTCTATTTTAATAAAAGCATAATAAACATAAACAAAACTTTTTTTGTGTTTCTCTAAATATGTCCATGTGTGTACATAGTTTTGATTCATTGAAATCATATTATGTAATCATCATAATCATACTTAATGTTTTTAAAAATAAAAAAAACTACATACTATCATAATCTTCACGATCAAAACCGCAGGCGCATATAGTGGCAGCAACATTACGCATTATTAACAATATTTTAAGAAAGGAAGAAAAAACAATAATTTAATAGTAGAAAAAGGATCAAGATTGCTTAGTCACTGCGGCAACACAGTGAGTGTCATGAACTTGTGAGTCCGACAGAGTCGTCGCCGTGCGTAAATACCTAATTTTGCAAAATTAAATTTTGTGATATAGCTCTTAAACACTTGGATTCTCCCTACTACGTGGGGTGCACTGAAATTTACATATTAAGAAATATACTTCTTACTTTTCGAAGTATTCACATTTTAAACACTTTTTCATTTCGTCAAACCATTTTTGAAAACATGAGGAGCATTAGTCTAAGGCAGGGGTCGGCAACCTGCGGTTCGCGAACCACATGCGGCTCTTTCGATGTAAAGTTGTGGCTCTTCAGTTTCATATGTAAAATATATTATTTACTATCAAAACTCTTAAAACCTGTAAATGAGTACTATGATATATTATGCTGAGATTTTCAATTACATTTTAATTCACATGTTTATCTAAAAAAAAAAGGTCATCCAATTCCTTTTACGGTGAACAACATTTTAATTTTTATCCGCAACAATCCTCAAATAATTTTTATGAAGACAAAAAAAAGCTCGTCAAATTTATAGGGGCGCCACTTGTATTTACAAATTTAATTGGCTCTGTAAAAATTGTAAAATTTTGTAAATTAACTTTGGCTCTTCCGTCTCAAAAGATTGCCGATCCCTGGTCTAAGGGTATGTTTGTCACGTGCTGGTTGAAAGCTATTACGGCCTCTTCCGGCCTCGTAAATGTCATATCTCTCATCAAATCTTAAGTTTTTGGGAAAATAAAGAAATCGCATGGTACCAGGTCTGGACTATGTGCAGGATGGGTTACTAGCAGTGGCGTAACAATAGAGTGGCAGAGTGGGCATAATGCCACGGGCCCATGGCCCTAGGGGACCCCCGGGCCCCGACCTAAAGGCCGTAAGCACACGAGGCGCCAAGAGAGAACTTGTGCCCCCTCCGATGAATTAGCCACGGGCCTCAGATGGTATAGTTACGCCACTGGTTACTAGTTCTACCTTTTCAGAAGCCAAAAATGACTTTTTTTGTTTGCGGTGTGCGCCGAAGCATTGTCATGGTGCAATAGGATGCGACTTCTTGATCGTTTTTCCCTAACTTTTTCAAAGACATTGGGCAAACAAATGATGGTGTACCACTCAGCATTAACTGTCTTTTGTTCTTCAAGTGAGATCGTGCAGACAGACCCGCCCGGGAGAAAAAATACGCTATCATTTTTTTGCCGACATTTCCCGCCTGCCTCAATTTTGTTGGTTTTCTGTCATCTTCGAACACCCATACAGACGACTGTTGCTTTCTTTCCGGCATGTAACAATATATCCATGTTTTATCTCCTGTCACAATGTCATACACAGCTTTTGAACGTCCGTAATCGTTCTTTAACAACATTTTTTACACCAATCAACACGAATCTGTTTTTGTTCTGGGTTAGTGTTGATGTAAGATTTTTTGAATTTGGCTCATACCAATCCCCAAATGTCCTCGAATCTCCTCATAGGTGATGCGCCGGTTTTCTTCAATTAGTAGCTTGACAGTAGCCACATTTTTCTCAGTGATCGCAGTTGAGGGCCGACCTTCACGAATTTCATCATGGAGCGTACCAACGCCTTAGTGCTCACATGAGGTGCTTCCCTTCCAAAATCATTTTGAAGACGAGCAGTGCAGTCTTGCGGAGTCAGTTAACTTTTAAAATCATAAATCATCGCCCTAAAATCTTTTCCGTTCCTCCTTCCTAATTCCGTTTTTGACAAACAATTGACACGCGATGTCCTGCCATTTTTTTAAAATCAATGTTTGAGTTTCTTATGTTCAAAAAAATATAACATTCGAAATTCAAACATTTATGAGCGGCCAGGAGCGCAGAACTTTCAGTGTAGAATATGTATTTCAGAAACTATGGCCAAAAGGTGTGCGTAGTTTCAATAAACTAAAACTAATATAAACTTACCTAAGATCGACCCTAGTTCAGGTGACGATGTCAAACCCTGAATTTTATCAATGGAAGATGCTCAATCCAATCTTAAAGATATTTTAATTGTATTTTAAAATTTGCCAATGCAAAAGAAGAAATACCTTTCTTCTTTGGATAGATTATTTTAAATCTAGATCTTCATAACGAATGTGATATCTATCATATTTACCTTTCCTATCTGAAGTGAAAGGTCTGCAGAGCTTCGATATCGATTGGGTTGTGGAGGTCTGATGGTATTCGCTTCACGTAAAATATTGAAGTTCGGCCGTATCGTAGTTAGACTGAAAATCGACCCCAACTTAGGTGGCAAAAGGCGCGGAGAATGAGGATGAGTTCTGAAGTGAAAGCGTTACCAAAAGGCTCTGAAAGACATTTTCGCTCTACCCTGGTCAAGACTAAGGTTAGCGCTGTGGCTAGCAAAGAACTTAGTGGATTATTTAAACTAGATACTTACGTAGGTATATACAGCGCCAATTAAAGTTTTGTGGTTATTTGCTATCCTCGGCAACGGATGAAATTAAAATTGCGCCCTGTAGTTTTGTTCAAATAAATATTTGTTTGCAAAAGTTACGATGACCGTTAAACCCTCCAAATGCACAAAACAAAAATAAAAGTACTAAGTCCAAAAGGATTCTACACACTCAAACAAATAACGACTCAAGCGGCTACGGCATAAAATCCAAATTAAAACGATATCCCAAAAAATATTTACCTACAGTTAGCATATGAGGCAAATGTCGGTGCGGTTGTCAATTGATTATATTATTCGTTGGTACAACTTGTTGTAGGAAGATAAACATGTACCACTAGGTAGAAACGACGAATGAAAATTAGCCACCAGGCTGGGGAAGCTTTTGAGAGCCCTTTAACCGGTCACCATCAGACGGTTATACATATAAGTAATGACGATTAGGCCAATTTTGGCTCAACTTTAGTGTGTTCTTTTCGTTTCCGAGGGATTATGCGTATTGTCATGTCATTAATTTATTATTCCTAAATATCCGTATACTTTCGTTTTAAATACTGTTTACTGTAAAAAGTTTTTTTGTAAATCTATCAATCAAAGTAAAAGAAAAAGCGGCACATAATAGATCGGTGTGGCAAATGTTAATTATTATCGTTATCAGACAAGCTGGACTGCACTTTATTGCATAGTAGAGAGGGTTGCTATTTATTTAAATTCCCTCCCAGAGTAAAGCTTCCGTAACACCTATAGGCATTTTGTGTCTTAACTTCACTCTATGTGATGTGTATGTATGGACTCACGTCTCCTTTCTCCTTCTTTTTACTACTTTTCAAAACAGTTTCTGCTTTTCAATTCCTTTTTACTTTCTGTGTATTTTTATTTTCATACACACTCATTTGAGTCAAGGTTGTAAAATAAATCAAATCGTACCTATATTAACAGTTAAAATTTATTTCAATTGAACCCGTTATAGGTATTTTTGAACTGTAGTGTTTTGAGTAGGCGTTTGTCTTCAAATTCACCTGATGGAAAGTGACGTTGAAGACGAAGATGGTACACGCCTATCCAAGAGAAACCTATTCACTCTACTCTTGAAGGTTCCAGGATTGTAATTGTCTGCGTCTAGTAGTCTGATGACGAAATGGTGAGGGTTCAATTAATTCCAAGAGAGCTTTCGCACACTCAACAAAGTAAATCCTATAAAAAACCGATAAGCAGGCGACTTTACGACGGTGCTCAAGAGTATGCAGTTCCCTATTCGTGAGCACATCCTCGTGATTTTACAGTCACATACCATACCTGTGGACCCTAATGTAAAAGTGAGTGCCGATGCCCCGTTATACATCTCTCGCCTACACTACAGCACTGAGGCACATGAGATCGTCAAACACGTGTGCCAGAAGCTTAATTACGCGCCGAGAGTGCAGCTGCTTGAGTCACGCCGCAACGTCAACTTCAAGACGTTCGTGGTGCGAGTACCCAACTGTTATCTGCACCAGGTGTTAGATGAGAGCTTTTGGCCGCAAGGTGTGGTATTTCGTCGTTTCCGCGGACAAGTACCAATAGGCCGCACAAAGACTTAGTGCAAGTGAAGTGTTACTAACTTGTTTTAAAACCATGATAACTAAAGTTGTTTGATATCTAGCTAATTATATTTAAAAAAAATAGACCCAAATCTCTTTGGATCTTGGAGTTATATGCTTCTAAAGTTTTATCTAATTTCTATGGTTTCAGGGTTGTCAAAAATTTTAGTTCTCTCTATCTCAATAATGTTTAGATATAATTTTTGATTTATTTGTGTCTAATTAAACCTATTATATATATAGCGCCCATTTTATCACACCTATATTTTTATAATGTGATTTGATTTGTCTAACGAATTTGGTTGAACTATTTACATTTTTATTTAGTTGAAACTAGTTTCGCTATTTATAGTAGATGGTAGTTGAGTGTGGAGCGCAGTCAGTTCGACTTGGGCTGTGGAACTGGACGTACGCTCGCAATTCCGCATACCTGTTGGTAATATTGTTTGAAACATATTGGTGTCAATGTTAACTTTGTAAATTTATTACGACAATAGACTTTTGAAAAGTTACTAACTTGTCTCATTCAACAAGACCCGTTTTCTACCGCCCATGGGTACGAATGAAAGATACCCCCAGCTCGAAAATCCGACATAATATATATATCGGATTGCCAAACGGGATACTATAATAATTCGCTATTTTGCTTCGTTGATGATAATGAATATTCAATAGAATATTCATTACATATACGACGATTTCACTGAGTTACGTGTAATAATCAAATACAATTTAAATGGACACCTAAATACCATCAGGATCGAATTTTTTTCTGACCCATCACTACCACCCTCCATAGGGTGTATTTGAAAAAAGAACACTAACTTTAATCACGGAAAGTCCATGACTACCTTGCATTAAGTACAATAGGAATTTTTGTAAAAAACTATCCGTTTACAAGTTATGACTGTTTGAATTTCCAAGTATTTTTGCCTCCGTTTTTCATAACAGCAGGTGGAATGTTTAAAGTTAAAAATTATAAATTCTTTTAAGTTAGTTTTTATGGATTTTCGGCGCCATGGTGCCTCACCCTCGTTCCTCCAAAAAAATGTTTAGGTATAGGGTTTTAGCATACCACATCACCACCATTCACACATTCACCCCCTTCCCCATACCACATTTTCCTTTTCATCGGAATTTATTTCCATTTTAACTTAGAATTTAGAAGTAATGTACTGTCAAAAAAGATACGTTCGTATATTTCAATCTTATATTTTACAAAAGAAATCAACCTACTTTCTATTAATCTATAATTATATAAATATAATTACTTTATATCAAATCACAATAAAAAAAATCGGTGGCAACCCTAGGATACTTTCTTTAAAACCTCAAACCTCATAAGTCACGAATCCCAAGGAATTAAGATTTCAGGGTTTGAAGGCCTGTTAAGAGGGACCTGTTCTATAGTCTACTTAAAGAATTGAATCCTACTAAAGTAAGGCTTGATGAAAAAAAAAATACGAAAGTATGGTTAAAATAGTTTTTTTTAATGTTATTTCAAGTGCTAGAACTTTGTTACTGACTGCATTTTATGGATAATTTACACTTTAACAATGTGAATTATTAACCAATAATAAAGACTGCACGCCTTATGAACAACAACTATTTCTATGGCTTTCCTGAATTCCATAGAAAAAACGAAAAAAAAAATTGTATCTCCGGATCTAAGTACATTTGAACTTCGGGAGTTCTACTCGTGCATTTAGAATCATATTCTTTATCAAATGAATAAAAAAAGGGAATGACCGTTTTTTAGGTAATTTTCATACGGAGCGTCGTAATGGCTGGCCTGTTGGTCAAGTGGTTAGTGATCCTGACTGCTGAGCCAGAGGTCGTGGGTTCGATTTCCAATCAGGACAAATAATTGTGTGATGAGCATGATCATTTTTTCTGTGTCTGTGTAATTTATCTATATTATGTATGTATTTAAGTATATAAGTATGTTTATCAGCAGTCTGATTACCATAGTACAGGCAGGCCTATGCCACTCGATGTACATACGCGCGCTAAATACCTACCGGCCGCTGGTCCGCCAGCGGATCTTATACGCAGTCACGCGCAGTGGGTTGCCGCCAGCTGCATCGTGCGTACACGCTTTTATTTTTATAGTTCTTCTATATTCTTTAAATACTGTAAAATTCACATTGAAAATTGACATGGTTGTTTATGTACAGTATATGAATGTAGATAATGTAAGAGAAAAAGAAGCCCGTCGGTACTATAAATGAAAATTTAAAAAAAATACCTTTTTAATCCTATTTGTCTTTGTTGCACTCAAATTATTTATTAAAACTTTTTGTAAGATTAAGAATATTTTCCGCCATACAGTTTAATAATCGAAATTTTTGAAAACGGAAGCAATTTATCTTTATTATATAAAAATAAAACAAGTGTAGAAAAAATAAAGCGTTAGGTTTAAGTACTTACTGCTTAATTAACATAGCAACTTTTTTTATAAAATAATATATTGAAGAGGGTAACCCTGCACACACGGCCACGCGGCCGTGCACTATTGCGAGGCAATAATAATCGTGCTTACGAACATTTAAGTTCATTTTCGCATGCAGCGGTCGGCACCTAGAAAGAGTAGGCATTTAAAATTATATTTTTGTAGTTAGTGATTTATCTGTTACGTTAGTAACTAGTGTAACTTCTAAGTAATCTGTGGTACAGGCTCTGCCTAGTTTGGGATCAGATGGCCGTGTGTGAGGTGTCTCAAGTTATTATTATTATCGTACGTTTCTTTATCAATTTAGATGTATTAAAGAAAAATAATACTCTTGAATAAAATTTTACGCATACTTAAATATTATAAAGAAAGGAAGAAAATTATAGAGACTAATATCTAGACTAATGTGTGATGCCCCTTATTTCGTTGCGAGTGAAATGAGGACGGAGCACATGCATAAACAAATAGTAACCACCTGTTATCAAGCGGTATGACACCTGTTAAGATGAAGTTTGTGTTGAGAAAATTATACTTCTTACATTTTAAATGAATTGTAAAAAAGAGACGTTACGTGAATGCCGTAGATTGTGAGATTTAAGGGGCTGTAGAGGCTATGGCAGTGACGTAGCGTGGCTTGGAGGGGCCCTGTATCAAAATTAGTTGGGGGCCCAAATGAAGGGTAAAGATTTCTCACAAAAGAAACAATGCTTTAAACGGAGGAATCCCGCAATAACCGATGTAGGATGTTGCCATCTTTTAGGTGAGTTTTGTCATTTCTGAAGTGAAAACTCTATCGGCACGTATGACAGTTTTTTTATAGGTTTTTTTTTCCGGGAAGCACGAGATTAAGTGACATTGTGGATAACTTTTACTAATTTTTGCTTACACACGTTAGGGGGGGGGGGGCCTGAAGCCCGGGGGCCCCGTATCACTGATACGGCTGATACGGCGGTAGCTACGCCCCTGGACCATGGGTCTTAGTAAAAAATCTAAGTATTCGAAACGCTTCATGTTTTCAGCAGTTTCGTTTTGAACCTCTACTTTAGGTATTGCGAGACATTAGGGTAGTAAAACAAATTACTTCGCTGAAGGTACATATCTGCAATTTAAAGATTTTGGATAACATTCATTTCGACCGACCATCGATTTTTTGTATAGAAAGAAAGAAAGAAAATATATTTATTCAGAACCCGCAACATACATAACATAAATAACAAAAAAAACTAAAAACCTAACAGGTTTTTCGTACATTTGTGCGGGCCTGAATAGGTCACCATCTCAGCATAACGCTGCACCTAACAGTGAACATGTGCAGCGCTGGTTTTCAGATGGTGCCTCTTAAAGGGAAGTCGCGTACGTTTTGACATAATTAAACAAAAAGTATGTTTAAAATGTATAAATAAAGCGTGTAAGTATCACCGTCGCTAATAACTTTCAAAAACGTCTTTCTTTGGATACTTATTACAATGCAAAAGTCAGTTCATCACAAAAATGTGAGATTAAGGATTTACAGTCAATAGTTTGAGTTTGAACTACGCAGTGTAACGCAAGACGCGTACTGTGCGGTACGGTGAATGACCTTCAGCGCACGGCGCCGTCGAAGCAGATTATTGCATAAATATTTTACATTGCAGTTTTTGACCGAATGGGGTATTTACTGATTTTTTTTCGTTAAAATGTTCTGCCCACTCATTGTGATACCACTTTTAAGCAAAAAAATAATGAATTTTCCGGCAGAAATTTCCAATGATTTTCCACTCAGAATGATGGTCTGAATACATTATTTCAAGATTCGGTACGGTGTCACTTACACCCTGAATGTATGTCAAGTTACTCAAATTGCTTATTAAAACTCAACATATAACCCTAAAGCTCTAATCCGGCCATGTTTCTTTGAAAAACTTTTGAATAAAAATGCGCATATTAACAAGCTAACACTATTTAGGAAATAGAAGTCATGGGTTCGATTCCCACCCAAGACAAATAATTGCGTGATGAGCACGATCTTTTGTTCTTTTTTTCTGGGTATAACTTATCTACAATATGTATGCATTTAGTGATATATAAGTAGGTTTATCAGAAGTCTGGTTACCACAGTACAAACTCTACCTAGTTTGGGATCAGAGAGCCGTGTGTAAGGTGTCTCAAGTTATTATTATTACAATGTATTTGGGAAAAATGAGCAGCAATCAAACTTATAACAAGCGGTATGTTTAGAATGGCAAACTGGGCTAACAAAGACTTAGCTCTGTTAGAACGTATTGGTATTGGTAAAGGGCTCTGTTTCCGCATTTAGACTCATAGGCGGTCCATTATGCGTTCAGATAGGCTGGCTAATTGAGCCAGCCTAGCTCTTTCCAGAAGCACAGAAGCCTCCTGGGGCGTTCACAGGCTTCTAGGAGCGACCTCGCTCCTGCGAGGATATTTGCCCGTTGTGTGGCCACTCCCTCGCACTCCAGGACAACGTGGGCTGCCGTTTCCTCCGCATTAAGACAGCCTCTACATAGAGGACTGTTTGTCGCATTGATGGTGAATAGGTGCCGGTTTAGGGCCAAGTGGCCCGTAATGGTACCTACAACTATTCGGATCTCAAGTCGGTTAAGACTGAGCAGTCTGCAGGTTAAACGTGGTGAGACCTCCGTCAACACCAGTCTAGATTGCCTACAGCCGGGCGTATCAGCCCAGCGACCGTTGTGCGCTTCACGGGTTCGTTGCCTTACCCATGAGCGAAGTTGATTAAAGGGAAGTGGCAGCAATATAGTTGGCCCTGCCACTGTCGTTGCAGATCCATTTCTTGCCAGCTCATCTGCGGCATCGTTGCCGAGTGAATCACTATGCCCCTTGATCCATTGAAGGGTTAGCCCATTGACAGAGGCTAAACGGTCAAGTGTCTGGTGGCATTCGTATATGAGGCCGGAGTTCATGGTGTTGCCCTCCAGGGCTTTCAGGACGGCCAAACTGTCTGACAGTATGCGGATGACTCCTTTATACCCGTTGACATGACCGCGGTAGCGGCGTAGGTTATCGCAACGCACTCACATTGGAATATGGAACTGTTTCGGCCTAGCGCCAGTGATGTTGTTATATTCAAGTCTTGTGAGAAAACTCCGGCTCCAGTCCCTGTCCCCATCTTAGAACCGTCCGTGTATATCCGGACTTCGTTTATGCCAGATTGATCTCGATCGCTCTCATGTAGTTGTATTCGGTACCTTCTACCGAAGATATGTTGTTTAAGGATCCTATCGCATGGGGCAGCTATTAGTGGTTGGTATTCCACTAATTGGTTCCATAGTTTGGAATGAGGACCTTCTTGGTTGTACCACAGACCTAGCTGTTTGAGTCTGATGGCTGCCATTGCTGCTTCTTGTTGCATATATAGGTCTAGTGGTGCTAGATCTAAAGCTACTTTAAGGGCAGCTGTGGGTGTTGTGCGCATGCAACCAGTGACGGCAGCACATGCGAGTCTCTGGAATTGTTGTAGTTTGTTTCTGACGGTGCTTAGCTCTGTTCTCTACCACCAGGTAATGGCACCGTATGTGACGATATGCCGTATGACCGTTTTGTATAGCCATAGTGTGATTTTTGGTGATAAACCTCAGCTTTTGCCGAGGAGTCGCTTGCATTGGCAGAAAATAATGCTAGCTTTGTTCAATTTTGTGTCCAGGTGCCTGTTCCATAGGAGTTTACTGTCTAGTATCACTCCTAGATACTTGACTTCCTTGGTAAGGGCTAGACGGGTGTTAAATAGTTTAGGTAGTCTTAATTCTCCTAAACTGCGTTTATTTGTGAACATGATCAACTCTGTCTTCGTCGGGTTCACTTTTCTATTCGAATAACAAGGTTTATTTTGTTTCGAGGTGCGGCTTAGAAATATAAATTATTTTGCACCACTACACTCCCGTAAATCTTTGGTTACCCTTAAGCTTAATCAGAGAATTTAGTCTTTGTTTTCCTGCGAAAGGGCAGAGCCCGTGTGTACAGAGCGCCACTTCATTATATCGTTATACCCACTCTCTAATACCTACTAGAAGAATTATTAACATGGGATTTAAGCAGCTCCATACATCCTCCAGATTTATGCAGTTCATGACAATGCAAGGTTTTTAATATGGCGTGGCTCTTAATTTCTCTGCCAAACTAGGAAAAGAATCTAACTATCGAGACTGATTTATCATTTATATGCACCATTACATTCTTGTTTCTAATCCTCACAGGTGGAGCCGTGGAATTCGGTGCGTGTGACGTTGTCGTACCGCGAGCGGCGGCAGCGCGACTGCGGGCGCTGGCAGCGGCCGGCGCCCCGCAGCTACGTGCGTTGGGGATCCTCTCCGTACAGCTGGACGGGGACGCTGCCGTCAGCCTGCGACTGCAACACGGCGCTGAGCTTAGGATAAATACCGACCCCGATGGTGAGTCAAACCTCCATACTGTAGAATTAGCCTAATTTTTTTCATGTGCTTGTGACAAGCGCCTTTAGCCATCATAGTATGTCGCGAAAATACCAACCTATGGAAATCACTGTTTAGCAATTAACCAAATATTAGGTGACCGTCAAATAACTATAACTTGTATTGGCCTATTAGCGCGAATCAAGACTAAACCTGCGGCACTAAGGTCAAATTCGCTAATCGTAAAAGATAAAATTTCAAGTGAACATTTTTCATTATAGATGCGAGTTCGTCAAGATCGCAACCGAATGCGGAACTCCTGGCTGGTCTGAGCGGGATTGGGCGCATACTGAGCGAGGAGGATGGCGCATCTACCAGTACGGCGGAGGGTGCCACCCGCACCCGCTCCGAGGGATAATTTCAAGTCGCCTAATACCGTCTGTCCAATGGACGGGAAGATCCCGCAAAACATTCCCACGCATAACTCGCAGGATCGCTGCGAGTTCCCCTTCGGGAGCATGACGCAGGCAAGGGTTATACATCGGAAGGAAAATACTTTAGGTAAGTGCAACCAGTTATTACTTTTGATGGTAGTTTGAAATATAGATTAAAATATAATAATTGACGAACCTAATACAATAATGTTCTTAGGAGAAAGTAGCAGAGGGATATTTAATTTCCGGACAAATTAAATAAACGCTGTTAGAGGTATAAACCAAAGTGTGGTGCTTTAACTGTCACTTGTGTTATTTCAGGATTAGGTGGACAAACGGGTAGCATACGACCGGCGACAGATGGTC
>OY982581.1:4832232-4856953 GCA_963859945.1 Euplagia quadripunctaria | reverse complement strand
GTATGTACCAAAAACACACACGAAACTTTTTCTGAAATAGATTCTTTCTAAATCCGTCCCACAAATCCGTATCTATTGATATTGAAGCGTCGATAAGTGTATGTTCAATCGATTTCGCCGGACCCGTTATGTACTGTCAGTGACTGTCGGTATATATGTATTTATTTTTAGTGAACAAATGTTACCATTCACTATAAACACGTCAAGTTTTGTTCTTTTAAATTTAAGTTTATTTCTATCGAGTAATTTTAGGACTGTTTGTCTTTAAGTGTGAAAGCTGACGCTTAACTTTGATACGGTAATTAGTTGGATTATTTATCGTCTGTAGCAAATACTATAGGAACCATAGGTACAGAATGGGCGTTAAACTATCAACTAATGGTCGTGTCAAAGGTAGGGTGTGCGCGATAACTTGAAACCTTGCCCACTATGCGCAACTCCCCGCAGTTCGCGGCAGTGGAGAGCCTTAGTTTATTAGTGAATAGATGTGTATCATTATTGTACAAAATGCACTCGACATATAGGCACATTGTTATAATAGTATAAATACCCGAGAGATATAAAGAGAATGAAATAAATGCATAAAGTTAAATATTTTCATACGTTTTTGCACGTAACTTCGTGACGTCGATTCGGTGACGTGAACGCAGCGTTGTAGTTTTTATAATGTTTTGGCGGGAGGACGGCATATTTTATTTGTAATATATTTAAAAAAAAAAAACGACCAAAAGTTGTTCTAAATGTTAGCATTTGAAAAGCTGTGTTAATAATGATGAAGTGGTTCAATTTGAAGATGGCATCCTCCCGCACAAAACCCTGGCCGCTATTACGATGTGACGATAGCGTTTGTTATACTTAAGAGAATTCACGACCAATAATTGTAATTAAATGTGGAACTTGATAATTTCTTAGTGAATGAGATAATAATCGCGACTGAATGTTTTAACAGTTTGTCTGTTCGGGCTTCCAGTATAACTAAAATTTTATTTTGATGCCCCCTTTATTTCGATATCATCCATTTTTCTACTGTAGTTCCCACCATCGATTGAACTAATTTTTAGTCTAAAGTTTTTACACCAAATCTATTGAAAATTAACCAGTGAACCTTAGCTTCATAATTTGCACTGTACATAAATAAACCTTTATCAAATGAATTTAGTTTTCTAATATAGACGCTAGTGTTTTTATGACAATTATTAAAAATTACGGTCACTTCAATTTAGGAACATGTTCACCATTTTCACTACACGATTGGTTGTTAAAAATTTAACCTTGCAATATGGAATTAGCTTACAAAATCGATTTATATGAAACTAGTAACGAATAATGGTGGACAGAACGACTAGGTGCCCTACAGGAGCATCTTAAATCGATGACACGAACCTGTAGGCATCTATACTCGTATTATTTAGTTCCTGTGTATAGGGATATGAACCCAAAGCAATAATTTTTGGATGTGACGTTTTATTTAAAAGCACATTTTAGACAGCTTTTACACTATTAGCTTACATTACAGTATTTTTTATAATTTGTTCCGAAATATTCGTTCGTCCCCTATCCCTATCGATGATGTTCAATGTTGTTAGCCGGGCAGTGATAGTGCTACAATACATTTGGTGTATAGTACGTACCTAGTATATAATGAGAAAATATTTTAATAATTAGTAATGAATTTATTGCCTGAATAAATTGTGCCCTATACGTGTGTGCCGTGGTAATGTGTTTGTTAATGAAAGTTTTAGTGTTAGAATGCGACGCGGCTAGTCTGAGCGGTGGACGGCGGGATACTGTTTTGTAAACGCGTTTGTTTTTTCTTATATTAAATTATTAATTACAAAATCGGACCTTCCGATGTACAATCTCTTGTAAATTTTTATGTATAGATGGGGATATTAATATATGTTACGTTTTAAGTATTTGTTTTTCTTTAAAAAATATCATATTTAGTTTGGGGAGTAGCGTTGTAAATAGACGGCGTCGATTAGCGATTCGTTCCTCCCACGGACCGACTCCTGTAGAGATGCAAAAGCCTTATACTGTAATATAAAAGTATGACTTGCAAGCTTGTACCATATAATTATAGTGAATGAACTCTCAACTAGCTGTGTATATTGGGTGTATAGTTATCATTTTAGTTTATTTTGTTTTGTTTTTATTTTGGACTAATGATAGTAATTTATACCGATAAATAAATATCTATATTGTACGTTTATATATCTACAATGAAGAAAGAGAAATACAAATAGGTTTTAAAAACACTTATAAATATAGCATAGGGGTTACACAACACGAGAGTAGGTTATAGTTTTGTTTACATTCTATGGAACTTGTAAATAGATTGCAGAAATAGTAAAATGATGAAAGAATTGATACAATAAAAGTTAACTTTATGTTATTTGTAATATTTTTTCTAGTACATGTTGATGGCTGCGGCATGCGCGCGCGCCTTGCGACAATCAATTTAGGACAATGATAAAAAATGCCTGCAATAATTTTTTGTTGCTGGCAATTTTATGAAGTTCACTTTTTTATTGTGCATTATTTTCTCTGTAAGTTGCTTTCACTGTCGTTTCTAGATTATTTTTAAAAATCATATAATTATTATATTGATAAAAGTACGATGAGTCATGCTGATTATCATCATATTATTACGAATGAAGAAATTATATTGATAAAAGTACGATTGAGTCATGCTGATTTATCATCATATTATTACGAATGAAGAAATAAGGAATATTATTGTTCTGCTATTATTAAATTTGTAAAGTTAGTTTATTAATAAATGAATAAAAAATACTTGTGGTTTTAATTCGGATGTATTATTTTATTCTGCCAATACATAAAAGATGAATAAGTGACATACAAACCGATAGCTGGGACGGTTTCCTACCAGCGTCCTAGTACCTAATGTACCGCAACTGGTACCTCAATCTGCATCAACTTGTAAGTATGGCGTCATAGACAGGTAATGCACTTTACATTTTTAATTTTTTCCCAGAAAGTGGCGTCAATAATTAAAGAGATGGAGAGATAAAATAATAATAAAGCCTCTTTATTTTCCTTAACTTAGAGTTTAAACTAACTATATTTAATGGATGGATGGATGGAGAGATATAGCCACACTAAAATAGGAAGGATTTTTTGTCCTACGAGTCCTAAGACATTCCCAATACCTACCCAATAGTTTAATTATTCTAGTAGTTTTTGTTTTATAGACGGTGCAATTGTAACGCAAATAGGACAACTAAAATCGTGCGTGTTGGAAAGAAAATGAACTTATTTTCATGATATTTAAGAAACGCAATTAGTTGATGGGTACAGTCGTAACCCTTTACTCGCCAATTTAAAAAAATAGCCAGACTAAAGTATTTATTGCGAGCTCTATATATCGTAAAAACATCATTTTATTAGTTACGTCAAATCTGGACATGGGAGGGGATTTCATCATAGGCTTCCTTTATTAGTACGTTTCATCACAGGGTTTTCATCAATTTACACGCGGAAATTTATTTTAATCGATAAGTGTATCGATTAAATAAAATTTTAGTAAATTTTCTGGTTATTTGTTTTAGGATCAAATTAAAACATTTGCAAACATAATAAACGGTAGATAGTAAAAATTTATCATTTCTCTGATTTCGAAGTCGATTCGATTTCACGCCTTGACTACTCAAACCCAAAGAGTACATAAACAAACACTACGTTAGAACTCAACCGATCATAATAAAATTTTGCATTCGCACAGTCAGGGGTACAGAAACGACGAAAGGTGGAGTATAAGAGTTCTGTGAGTACCTTAAACCTTTCATCCAGAACAAAGTAGAAAGGTACTGTATGAAGTGACGAAATAAAAAAAGTAAGGGATAAGTTTGTGGCGTACGCATACCGCGTACTTCGAACAAGCCCTAAAGCTGCATCAAAGCATCACGCGTCCGCTCTCGACGGATATCAGTAGTGGAACGTGCCAATTTCAGTTATATTATAGTACTCTGTGGAATGTGCACGAGTCGCGGCGCCACACCGCACTCCACTAGGAGTATAAGTGTTCTGTGCGCGGCGCACTTAAGTTTAATACCGTACTTATTATATAATCACGCACACAGCCAGCGATAACTCTCGTAAGCAACCACGCATCTGATTGCCTACTAAAGGAGATTGTAAATATAGTTTAAGTTGTCTAATTGGATAATTCGCGTATTATACGGAATATAATATATACAACTTGTATTACCAAAATTGTAACTAGAGTAAATTTTAGCAATAATAAGTTCGAATCCAACCTTTCCCTGGAGTTTCACTTCATTCTAGCTACGGTACAAGGGTTATTTAACCTGGCCGATCTAGTCCGTCTTCCTGCTCCTAGTAATACCTTACTACTTAACTACGGTATGAAGGCTTATATCAGCTGGGCCGCCTACGGTAGATAATCCTTACACCTAATCAGCCAGCTGGCACAGACATTAGGGCAAGTAGGTACCTACATATACGAGCAACTCATCGGGCAGCTACCCCTAACAGCTGACACGAAAACTTAACGACTGCCGAAGCAATATTTAACTTAAACAAAACCATATATCTTAATTTTCAGCAACCTGACAATTTCGTAAATGTTCATGTGATAGGACACAGCTATTTCCAATATTTCATTTCATATTCTATTCAATGGGTATTATTTTTCTCTGAAATTTTATTTTGTAAGTTTGTGGCATACATCTCTAACATTCTATGGTTCAAACGAGGCAATCATGATTATTTAAAGAACTTTAGAAAAAAAAGGGACTTAATGTTTATAGCTTTCTGAATATACCAGAAGATTATACACAATGCACTTTTTTATAAAAATGTTAAAATACAACAATAAGTGGAGGAAACCTATAGAATAGTACCGTAACTTGGAACGTTAAACTTTACCTGAATAATGTACAGAAAACGCGTTCCACAGTTAAGCGTTCTGATTGGTTATTTTACAGACAAGAGTCTTACCAACCAATGGTAACCTATTCATTGATTTTTTTTTTGACAGAATTGTAATATAAAACAGTTCAAAATTACACTTGCTGTTCTCGTGTCTTGATATATTTCACAGAGAATTTAAGTAATTAAAAGTGAGTATTGTAAAATTAATGTTATTCTTTACATTCCTGTGTCTAAAATATTCAATTTTTATATCCATTTTATCGTTTTATAAATAAAAATGATGTCTAGGTGTTATGTAAGATGGTTGTCAACAGAGGTTCATTGCTCACGAGTTTGGAATAATATTTAATTTGTCCTAATTATTTTTTTCGAAAATGTTGAGATTGATTCATGTATCTTATTTAATAAATGTTCAGTATATAACTATTAAATTCTTTATATGATTCAATTATTTTTTAGATTACCAAGAATCAAATTTGTATTTTTTTGCTTAAATTCAACAATAATTAATTTGTTAATTTGCTCGTTTTGGATTTATTTCTAAAAAAGGGAGCAGCTTTCTATTAATGCCATACATAAGGGTTATGTATAATGGTTCCTATAAATTAAAGGTTATTCTATAGGTCAATTTTCAATTTCTTTTGTATAGGAACAGGAAAAAACCTATGAACTGGAAGTGATATTTTTTACCCTAATAAAATAATTAGTTCCAGAAATACAAAATGTTTGTAGTATTTGAAATAGGGAGGGGTCATGCTGGGCCAATATGTTCTTATCAGATAACCCATAATCCAAGTCTAAAATTTAAATAACCTTCAATAAATAACTGTATATTTCGATTTAGCCTTAACTAGCATCCCGCCCCGGCTCAGCAGGGGTAGTAGAGACATCTTCAACAATCATCATCATATTTCAACCAATTTACACAAAACATTACCAATTATACACCTAAACCTTCCTCATGAATCACTCTGCCATTATGTATGTACCATTTGACAGTTTTACGTTTTTGTTGAGATATTGACTTGAGATTGAGTTTTGCTAAAATATCATTTTAATACTTCAAGATAAGAAGCTCTAAAAAACTATGATATGTATTAAGAGAAATTTATTTACTTTAGAAAATAGAACTTATTTTTATATGATATATCTTTATTTATTGTTCATTATAATTAGTTTCTGTAAAAAGAAACTCAAAAGAAAAAAAAATAATTTGACAATATATTATTTAAGCATAATAAAAGAATACTCACTCACTTATATACTGACTAATCACAAAATCTGGAAAACTACTTGACCCACGAAGATGAAATTTGGAGAGAAGATGAGAGTTTATGTGTAGGAGGCGTTAATTAAGAACGGATTTTGCGACAGGGCCAGATTAAGAAGGTCTAAGGCTTCTCGTTAGTATGAAAGTCCTCATTTTTATTAGACCTAGAGTTACTGGAGACCTGACATTTGGCAGGGAGATAGTTTAGAGAAAGTTAGGACACGTCAGTTAAAAATGGATTTTCTACGGGTCCAGATTTAGGGGGTCTAAAGGTTCTTGCAACTTTGTATCAACGTCCTTGATTCTTGTACTAGAGACCTAAAACTTGGCAGGGAGCTAGTTAAGAGGTTGGAGGAGGACCAGATTTGGAGACAGGGCCAGATTTAAGGGGTCTATGGGGTCTTTCAACTTTGTATCAAAGGTCTTGGTTTTGTACTAGAGACCTGAAACTTGACAGGGAGGTAGTTTACAGGTATGACTTGTCAGCTTAGAATGGATTTTGAGACAGGACGGGATTAGGGAGGTCTAAGGGCTTTTGTAAGTTTACATGAAAGTCCGTAGTTGTTTCAACTAGAGATCTGAAATTTGCGAGGGAATAGTTTAAAGGTTTATATTATTCAGTGGACAATAATAGGTAAGGAAATCCTTATATCTCCAAAATATAATTATTTCTTGCAACAAAATAAAATGGTAAAATTTTATAGTGAAAAAGAACCCCCAAGGCAATTTTTTATTTTTGTAGGTACACCCTACATTGTGTCATCATCACTCCATTTTATATAAAACGAAGTCCTCCGCCGCATCTGTCTGTCTGTTCGCGATAAACTCAAGTACTACTGAACGGATTTTCATGCAGTTTCACCAATAGATAGAGCGATTCATGAGGAAGGTTTAGGTATATAATTTATTAAGGTTTTGTGTAAATTGGTTGAAATATGATGATGATTGTTGAAGATGTCTCTGATACCCGTGCGAAGCCGGACCGGGTTGCTAGTTTATTATAATTATATTATAATAGTTGACCTTACACATATGTACTTGATTGTATTGACTATACACATTGTAAAGAAAAAATCACTTTCAGTTTGAAGTCGTATTAATTTGTTTTTTGTTAAATTAGAATTGTGTTATTAAAAACTTAATGGATGGACTTTGATTTTAGATGGCAGACAAGGCAGTATCATTAGTCACCAAGCCCCAAATGCGTGGTCTCCTCAACAGTCAGATCAAAAAGAACCTGATCATCTCCCTCGTCCTGGCCGGTATCTCCGGCGTGGCCTTCAAAATGCTTATTGGCACAGAACGTAAGAGGAAGTATGCTGAGTTTTACAGGTACAGATATGTTGTTCTTTTATTAATACGTGCAATATATTGCTGCAATCGCTTTAGCCTTTGTTTAGTAAAGTAATAGATACAGTGGCGTTAGTGTGTCATGGTAGTGACATTTTCGGCCGCATAATGTCGCGCAGCATTTGTCGCAGTCTGCCACAAGCTACTAGTCTGTAGCGGTTAAAACGCCCCCCGATATTGATTATCTACCTCTGGGTATAGATCTCTTCTCAATATGAGACGGGTAAAGCCACATGGTACTACACTAGCTAGTAAGCCTATTTGCCAACGTGCAATAGTCTTGGAGAACATTATCGAGAACTGGTATGCAGAGAGAATGAGATATGCAGGTTTTGTCATGAAGGTTTTCTTCAATGTCAAAGCAAGTTATAATTAAATTCTATCATAGTCCTCATCAACATTATTACAGGTTGCTAAAGATTTCTAATTGTACATTAAACTATATGGACCTACGAATTTCACCAAGATCTAGACTGAGAAAGTCCAAAAACAGCTTGCCATCAATGACCGCCCTGCCAGCTGTAATGAATATATGGCTTGCAGTTTGTCAGTTCATCTCGCTAATTACACCACCTATCTTGGTTACTTTGGTTCTATAGATTTTTTTGTTTCAAATCAGTAATTCATAGAACTCTTTATAGTTCCCGGGGGCTGGGATCATTTGTATCAGGCAATGATATGAAGCTATATTAGTTAACATTAAACATCAATTTCTAATAATAATGTTCTAAAGGGAGCAGTCAGAGCAATAGAGCATACCAATATCCCTTTGATTATTAACTCTCATAATCCAAGCAATATCCATGCTGAAATTAGAGTCTACATAGGCCACAGGGATATTGGTTAAAAAATGCGCCAAAAATGTAAGTCATGTCATTTGTGTTTTGTTTTGTCATTAGTAGATAACAGGACGACAGCTTCGGTATTAATGCTGATTAACCCCGGTTTTTGGTAAGGAAGAGGTACTTTGCCTTGGTTTCAAACAGACCTTCCAGAAATCAATCTTTAGTGATATGAGAGCAAGAATTTATGAAGTTTAGACATGTTTAATATGTGATATGTTATAATAACTAATATTATAAATCCGAATGTGACTTGGTTACTCTTTCACGCTTTAACTACTCGACTGATAATCATGAAGTTTTGCATACACGTTGCCAGAACGGGCACAGACAAATTAAAAAAATACATTTCATCCAGAAAAATAAGTACTGTTTTCGAAGGATCAAAAAATAACTATGTATTACGCATGCAAAAGCTTATTATAAGCTCGAGAAGATTGATCTATGGTTTATCTATATCTATAAATATATACCAACAAATAAATGACATTGAAGTGTCTATTTGTAATATTCTAATATCCGCTTTATACAAAATGAATCTGATGTTTACTCGACACTTATACCATTCCAAAATGTTTGTCTGGTATTTCCGGCTGTTGTAATCTGTTTGTCTGTTGTAACGGGTTTATTCGGAACTTTCACTGGCAGATAGCTCGTGCTATAAAGAGTAACTTAAGTTATTTTTAATATGGAAAATAAACTAGGGTTTCGTGCAAAAAACAAATATGTACACGCGAGCGAAGCCGCGACGGATCCAGCTAGTATTAACAGTCGACAGTTGTGGTTTTTTATGTATGTTGGAGGCCGCAATAAACCATTCTCCATTTATTGTTTCTAGGAATTACGATGCTGAGAAGGAATTTGAAGAGATGAAGAAGAAAGGTCTATTCCAATCCTGCTAAACATGAACAGTTCTAGTGTAGTATTAATTTAACTTTGCTGTGAAAATGATTTAATTATTAAAGAAATACATATACCGTAATATTGTTTTTATTTATATTGTCCTTTCCCTTGAGACAATCGACGTCGGAAGAGAAGCACAGTATGACGTGGGATGGACAATTTCTGGGAAATTAAAATATGTACCTTTACACATTCCATCTGCTTTTGTGAGAAACGGAGGTGGTAATACCTGGAAACTCAAACGTATGACTGACTTGTAAAGGGAACATTAAAAAAAAAAATATAACTGGACGCTAGAGTCTTTCAGTGATTTAAGTAAGTGTTCCATTCTCACCACTCCATTGTTTAAGAAAAAAGAGGGGCTCGTGGCTAAGTGGTAACCGAGTAGGTTAGCACATTACAAAGTTAAGTAACACCAGCCAGGTCAGTTTGGGATGGGTGACCATTCTTAACAGATTGAAACCCCTCCGTGCCACGGAGAGCACGTTACACCGTCTGTCCCGGGTGCCATACAAACATCTGTGGTATTAGTTACGGATGGAGCCCTAAAAAGTTCGAAAACTTGGTCTAACTACAGACCTTCGATATCGCCTAGTACTTGGGTTGTGGCGGTCTGATGGCGGTCGCTTCACGTAAAATATCAAAGTTCGGCCGTATTGTAGTTACACTGAACGCCGACCCCAACTTAGTTGGGAAAAGGCGCGGAGGATGATGATTGTTTTAGAAAAAAATAATGAATTGTCAACTTCCATAGTCTGTTATAAAGTTGAATTAATAACTATTAAACTACATATGTTAAGTTTATAATGATGCTAAAGAAATTTATTAATCAAATTTCATTAAAGGTAAACTAAAATTCAACAAATTAAAAACCTCGGTTTTTTTTTTTTTTTTTAATAAAGGATTACTAGTAACGTGGGTCACACATTACTAGTAATCTCGTTAACCCCTCCAGCTAAGCTTAACGCTTGTGTTAGGTTTGCTAACATCTCTAATTTTGAGTCAGTAAAATTCGGTCTAAAAAGCTGCATCATGACTGCTTAGCTACAGGTCCAAAGTTCACAAATCGCTAGGCAAACTAATAAACTTAACAATCAGGTAATTAATTACCTACGTAACAAATTAACCAACAGTTTCTTACATCAATAGAATTTACATTAAACGCCATTGTGTAATAACTCTTAATACTCAAGTATCTAATTTCTTCATGCACAAACTTGACTTTCTTATTCTTCCTTTTTCTTTACCCCACTCATATAACAGCAGGAAGCGCAAGCCGACCGCAATACACCAACGAGTTCCGTATGCCAGAGTGTGAATACTCTCTTTGGCTTTAATGCTAAAACACCAAAGGGAACAGCTGCCACCTTAAAATATCCTCCCCCGATCATATCGATTGATAAGTTTACCTATCTTAAGGCTACCGGCATTCTTGGTAGCAAGAATCGTTTCCATTGTCCCCAAACATTTCTCCAAGTAGTTGTTTCAATATATAATGTATAACATCCTGTATGGGCGTAAGAACCTACATCTATTTAAGAAAAATAGCGATTCCCATAATTTGAATAAGTACTATAAATAAGGCCACTTATTGCGCAACTTATCGCTGTACTGAATTTAAGATTAGGATAACTAGTTAAATCATTTGTTGGAAACTGTTTTTAAATCTATAATAAAGTCCCTGCCAAAGATTTTATCGATAAGCGTGTTTAATGAAGAAGGAATATTATAAAGTAGACAAATATTTATCCGACGTAAATCTATGGTCGTGAATGATAGACTTCTCGCATCCGTAATTTCTAAGGCGTCGGACTTGCGATCAAGTGGTTGCGGGTTCGAACCCCACCCAGTGCACTACCGTCGTAAACCCACTCCTAACACAAGCGTTAAGCTTAGATGGAGGGGTTAACGAGATTACTAGTAATGTGTGACCCACGTTACTAGTAATCATTCTAAAAAAAAAAAAATTGTAAACTTAGGCTATACCTACCTATATGGTTTTAATTTTATTGTATTTTTGAAGTGAAAACTTCTTTAGGCACGTTTGTGCACTTTTGCTATGGGGAAAAAGCACTGAACTCCTGACCGTCACGCTAATAATACATATATAGATCCACTAGATCCGCTAATCTAAACATTCAGTTCTGTCAGCACCTTATTAATTAATAATGTCACCAACCTGCTAATGTGACGTTTTAAGTTCGCGGTTTCGTTTAAGTTTTCACTTCTGTCGGCGGTTCCATGACTGCCTTTTTTTTTTTTTATAATTGACGATTAAAAATGCTTACATGCGAGTTTATTTGAAAATAGATATATTTGATTTGATATCTAAGCAAGCTTGCTTGTCAGTTGTTTTTAAAACAATACTGTTGATAGTCATCTCGCCTAGTGTGTGTCCATGTCCCATTTAGAACCGGTTCCCGTTCAACACAATGAACACAAATAAAACTTAGACAAAATATTTTCCAATAATTTAATCAGGACATCAAGTAATACGTAACTTTCCAGAATACATAAATAATTTTAACAATTCATTCGATTACACGATCGCCTTACCATTTATTTTACATTAGTCACTTAGATTTTAGTTCAAATTGATTGCTACATTGACTAACATAGAATATCAAACGAAACAGGGACCAGCCTGTTTCCACTAAAGTATAATTTTATTTAATTCAACACTAAAATAAATTAATGATGTCATCAAATTTACACATCAATAGAATACATTCTATTCTATTCTAAAGTTTTCCCGCGCCGCAGTTTAATGTTACAAATTGTATTGCCAACATTTAATATTCTATTGATGTGACTAAAAAAAGAATAAAACATTATTGTTTTATTCCACAAATTATTAAAATAATCGTGTTGAAAAAATCAACAATTTCACAGTTTGCGCCATAGTTAATTTATAATAGACAAGCCGTGTGTGCTTGTAGGGTTCCGTATACATATAAAAGAACCTATTGAGCAAAATTAACAAACTTACAGTAACGTTTGTATCCTATGAAATAAATGAAGGCATACTCAGCAGGTATAAAGGGAAGTTGTTTTTATGCACCGGGCATATCAAAGAAACTTAGATTGCGGACGGACAAAATGGACGACAAAATAAACTACAGAAATAAAATTTACGGAACCCTGTTTTTAAAACATAGCTTACATAACTAATTAATAACCAATTCAAATTGTTTTATTTAAATCATTAGGAGTTAAATATGGCAGCGACAGTTACGTTAAATTAATCACAAGAAGACATTAAGATTCAGTTCAATCACTTTACACGATAAATTTAGAGTTAGAATGAAATAAGTAGTCATCGTACCTTTTAGTTACTTAACTAAATAAATTCTTGATTATTTTCTTTACTCCAATTTTAATTTTTGGTTTAAAAAAAAAAAAGATTTTTTGACATTTGAAATTAAAATCAAAATGTATAACGAACATAAGAGAACTCGATAAAAAATTTCACTTAACCTATCTGTATTAAAATTATATAGGTACTTGAGTGAGTTAATTAAGTAAATTTATTTAGTTTCATTAATTTTATATTAACAGTTACCAACAACCTTTTGATGTACATACGTTTTAATAAGGCAAAAAGTTAATTTAAGTTAGAATGTAGCGAGCAATATATTGCTCAGAAAATTAATGATAAACTATTATAGTAAAAATTAAATTTCATGGTACAATGATTACTTATCTCACAGCTAGAGATTACAACTAGATTATAGTAAATTGCTTTGGTCGTATATAGTTTTACAGCCACCGACGAAATTAACGTTTAAAAATTATATGTTAGGCGAGTTAACATCGACGTTTGAGTCAGTCAAAAAACACGTAAAAGATTTACCATATACAGACCAAACAGCTGTGCACACTATTGTTGTTGGCATAAAGTTGGTTTTGTATAATTAACCGCAAACAGTTATAACCTTTTGTGCTACAGAAAGTATTGAAAGACCATTTCACTAAAGAGAGAAAGAAATTCAATCTCAGAAGTTTTACGAAAGTAAGGAAGTACACCTTCGTACAGAAACTCTATACATAGATGTTATCTCGCTCATGAAACACAAACAATTATTGTGCATTGGGTATCTATTGTGTGCAACCCTTACTTTTATCCAAATATGAATGATTATCCTATGTTTAATTTACTATTTATATAATATATAAGAAGTATAAAATGGCAGTAAAAATCATAATGAGCCCATTTACAAGAGTGTTGAAATATAAATTGACGAAATGGGTAAACATTAAACCAAATTAAGAATTCTGGTTGGGGTATGTAAGTATAAGTGTTACAAAACTCCCGTGATGCACAGTGAATTAGGATAGGAAAAATGTTTTAGACTTACATATTATCTTAAATCTAAATTTCACCACAAAATTACGTCTAAACATCAACATTACAGATAAAGAATTCACTAAATACAATTAATTTAATTTCAATAATGTAATTAATAAGCGTAATAGATCAAAACATTAATGTTTTTTTTATTTAATTTCTTTTTTCTTGTAGTATTTGGCGGTAGTAAGCCACTGTGATTGCTTTTTAGCGATATCCAATAAAGTTGTGCATCAAGCGATTTTTTTGGGCTTGACGTAAAAGAAAACAATGTTGAGTTACATATTAATGTATTTTTTGTTAACCCATATATTATGATAAGTTATTTATTTTGATCAACATAGATCCGATATCTAACGATATTATTTTATGGTTACTGACTGTATGAGACCCAAATACGATGAGTGAGCATAGACAAATTTATAAAAATAAAATTATAGGGTACATTGATTTATTTCTTATGACACCTACCTAGGCAGTCACCTACTCAATGTGGTAAATAGTGCAAGTTTTAAATAACAAAACACTTGTATTATTTAGCAGAGACAATACATAGCATCTGTGAGAGTGCGTCATACTTTCATTCGCATTTCCGTTCAACTATCCTTTCAGTTCGGATATAAATTCTTCCAGATATAAATTTCCATGACAGGAAATTCCAGATATAAATTTCAATGACAGATATAAATTTCCATGACAGTAAATTTTAGATATAGATTTCCATTCCTGTACACGAGGCGGCGCAGTAGACCGGTAGATCAATGCCTCGTCCCAATTCTCTATTTTCTTCGTCGAAAATATCCCTTTTACATTTCTTTCGGGATAGTCTATCCGCTCTGTCATTGATTTTCCTTGGGATGTGCTCCGTAGAAATAAAAATATTCCATCTGTCTAACAGAGAAAGAAGTTGGTAAGTAACCTCGAGTAGAGTTATGGATCGTGTCCCACCTTCTTCCTATATACACCCATACCTGCTTGCACCGTCATAAAGCGACTGTATCTGAAATGTTTGACTGCAGCTAGAATGGCAAAGAACTCCTTCCTTTTGCAGTGCCATGATCACTGAGGGAGTTTCCATCTGCCCGAAGTGGGTGGTTGTCTGTTACGTCCCCCTACTTAACCGAAGATATTTGTGGACAGTAAAAGCAAAGTTATCTTTGTAAACAAGCTGCTCTTCACTTAAGATGTTTACTTTTAGTGTTTTCAGATGTTTAACCATATGGTTGCAACCAATCCAGATAGTGTACTATTAACGCTGGCAGCTGTACTTGTTTTCGAGGAAGTAACCTGGTAAGTTGTTATGAGAACCTCTGAAGCTGAAAGCAGTGTAGGCAGTCTTGTGGCACAACAAAGTTGGCAAAGTTGGCCAAGTTTAGAAGACTCACCAATATCCGAGCCTCCTTCAAGATGTCTGTCTTCTTGATGATGGCTCATATCCAGTTGGGCAGTGACGTCTGTGCTTCCTTCAATGGAAGGCCCTTGAAATTCAGTTCCGTACTCCAAACCAGCTCAAGATATTCTATAACCTATGTGGTTCTTACTATTTCCCTTAATTGATAGTCCACCCCACGTAACTCAAGAGTGTCAGCGCTAGTTAAACCTATGACTGTAATAGATTCTGATCAACAGGCCTGCAGGAAGTCGTGCAAGTACGACGACCCACAATCCTTGAGATTGAAGAAAAGACAAGTGAAGACCTTGCGTGCGCATGACAGTCTGAAGGGTAAGCCGATCATCAGGAAGAACGCTGATGATAGGGCTATCTTCATGATTTAGTCCCTTTTCTAATAAGGAATTTGGACTTGAGATATCAGTTGAACGGATTGGGAACTGTCACTTTCTTCGCTCTTTTTATTGTCAGAAACATCAGGGGCAAAAAACTGGGTTCCAGACAATCCTGGTCTGCCTCGACCACACCATGACTGAATAACACTTCGACCTGTTGCGTTATTTTGGGCGAATGATTGAAGTGAACCAGCGAAGAATCTTCAGTGGTAGGAAGACCAGCAGAGATTTAGTGAGGAATAGTGAATCGCAGGGGCATTCCCGTAACCAGTTCGAGAAGGATCTACGAAGCCCAAAGCACCTACCACTACCTGCGATACACTCGGAGGCAGCTCCCTAAAAACCCCTCTCCTGCACTCCTTCTATAAGGCTCTTTTTTTATTATATATACATATGTGTGTGTGTGTGTGCTTTCTCTTCTGACGTGCAGTACATACGTCTTGTACATCGGACACCCAGACCATGGGAATAGACGTAGTTATTCATGCATACAAATATTTGCACTAAGCGGGAATCTTGCCTGCGTTTCAACTCGTTGTTTATTTCTAATTCGAAAGTTTGCGTACTAGGGCTGGGCGCCGGCTCCTAATCAGTCGCAGAATCTTACAACGGCGGTGAAACGCGTGGGCCACGGGCGTCCCCAGCATCAGTGAAGAAATACCAGGTATTTGCGAAGAGGCTATGTTACGGTCCGTTGCAAAAACTGAATCGCAATTGTGTCACAATAACTTTGTAAAAGAACTTGCTTCAAATACCAAGTTTGCAATTTGTGACTTCACCGCGTCGGTTTCTGTTCACTTAAGGTTGAGAATATTTCGATTTTGCAGAAGTCGAGTTATTCGAGGCGAATGGCGTTGAGCAACTGCGCTAAGCGGCCAGCGGTTGGTGTTTATCATCGGCAGGAGGCACGGAACGATTGGCGCGGTTATAACCTTGCTTTCGTAATAACTACCCTTATAATCACTCGTAAGAAAACACTTAGGAAACTCATTTTAGCCGATATTACTATTTCAAAAATAAACTACTTGATTCTCGACTTTTCGCATGTTATTTCTACGGAGAAAACCGACGCTATGAGGCAACATGGCTGGCCTCCACCGCGAGCGGAAACACGTGACAATTTACTTAACGCTGATTGACTGAAATCGGACCGAAAGGACTCGCAATTGACCGAAAATGCGAAAGGAAGTATGACGCACTCTCACAGATGCTGTTCATCGTCATATACCGAATAAAGTACATGTTTTCAGAAGCTTGAGTTATTCTCGAAGGATAGAGATAAAGAGGCGAAAAAAATGTCGCAAAAACAACCAAAAAAAAAAGAAAGAGAAAACTAATACACTGTGGTTGCAGAAATGTACTTTGTCCGTTATTTTAAATTTAATAGTATTCTAAAATAAATGAGAACTAAACTGAACCGAACATTTAATATATATAGCAGATTACTGTGCTATGAATGTCTATTGTTCGTGATAGCACATTTTTTAAGCTTTAGTGACATTTTAAGTAGATTTCCCCCAGATGTTAGAGCGAGAATAAGGATGGCGTTCAATCCTTTAAAAGAAAAGTGTGTGTGTGCAATTCACACACGGCAGAAGTGAAACTTCAGAAAAGTAGCCTTCAAGAGAATGAGAAATAAAAAGTAAAATCAACACAATTATTTACTAATGTTAATAAATTTAATTTTTAATAATTTATATAAAAGTTATTGGTCAAATAAACACAGATGTGTTAAATAGGTAACCAACAATGATACATAATGTTGACTATAACACATTTTCTGAAGGCTTCGTAGTACGCAGGCGCAAAGACAAAGATTATAGGAAACACTGTATACTTGTATTCTATCTCATTCTCTCGCAGGCTAAATCCTATTTATGAATATGTTTGTCACTTTTTAGTGTCGCTTTTTCGTTTCATCGAATTTTCAAATCACAACGATTCTAAAGAAGTTCCACTTCAAAAAACATTTCTACAAGCGTAGCTAATAACGATATATCACCAGTTCTGTCCCGTAAACGTGAAATTGTGTTTAAACTGAGCCTTGTTGATAGGAATGGTCACATTTGACGTAATACCTATATCTATGGAGAGTAGAGGTAAGGAGGTTTAATTATCTATATAAATACAAATGAATCGCCAAATATGTTGCTAAGCGCAAAACTCGAGAATTTTTTTTTTCATGTTTTCGTTAAGGCAGAAGGAAGGTTCTTATGGAGAGAAAAAACGTAAAAGTTGCCAGGAAAGTAGTAAAAACAATACTTTTCTTTTCCTATACAAAGCACAGAGTAAATAATAATTAAAACACATGTCCCCAACTGTCAAACATTTGACGTCAATCAATAACTTTTGACAGAATGAAGTCTGTCGGGGTAGCTAGTACTTCAACATAAAGACTAGAGGGAGGGCGCTATAGACACTTTTTTCGACAAAAAAAATCCACACCATCTGTGTTGATTTATGGTCAATTATACTGTCTTTTTTATCTATGGTAACACCATCACTAGCCTTAAAAAAATCAATTGAGTTTGTAAATAAAAAGTAATTTTACCGTCAGATATCAGAGCTTGAACAATCTGTAAAGCAATAGTGGCTCCTAATTCCTTTGTTCCATTTTAAATCACTTTAGGACCTGCTATGAGCTCTCTTGACCTTTTACATCAAACGTTTTTCCTTCTAAGCTTTCATCTCCGTACGCTCGGTCGTCATACTCGACCTCCTTGCCGTTATTCACAGATTCTACAGAAGGTCCATAAAGTTTAACGCATAGGATGTCTTTGTAGTTTTCTAAAGCGAGGGCGAGGACTGACCCTCCTAGGAGGACCTCGCAAGATGTGATTCGTTCCGGTGGAGTGTATACTGCAATGAGTTTACCTGTAAAATTTAAACAGGTATAGTATCCTTTTACACAAAAACCCATGGCTAAAAGAATTTGTAAATATGTGAATGTTTTAATAAATTTGAATAAAATATAATATAATATACTTTTAGAAAAGAGGTACTTTATTAAGACGTTATAACGTGGGAGAGCCATGCTTCGGCACGTATGGGCCGGCTCGACTCCGCTCGATACCACGGCCTCACAGAAAACCGGCAGTGAAGCAATGCTTGCATTGCATTTCGCCGCGTGAGTGAGGTTTCCGGAGGCCCTAACCCTTCCCTCTCCCTTATTCTCGTCCTTCCCCTATCCCCCTCTTCTCCTACTCCCACCTTGTAGGGCAGCAACGCACTTGTGACTCTCGAGTTACGGGTGCCCATGGGCGGCGGTAGTCATTTACCATCAGGTGACCCGTCTGCTCGTTTGCCCCCTATACCATAAAAAAAAAAACATTACAATTTTTAAATATCAACAGAGCTGTAAATATAAGGATTCCTTTTGAGAAACGGAACCTAATACATACTAAAAGATTTTGTATATTTTATTTTATATATTTTCGGAAAACTTACAGTTAGAATACAAAGTTAAAATATTAACAAAATATGGCCATTTAATGAGGATGTTTCTCTGATCGCGGTCTGTACTCACGAGCAAAGGTTGTTATTGGATGATTGCAGCCAAAGCAAAAGACACTCTAGCGCATAGTGACAAGACATATAATAGAGTTCACCTTGTTAATAACAGGTAACCATTTTCTAAAAATGTATTGACTTGAACTTTATTATGTAGATGCAATATGAATGTATTATTGTTTTCTATACCTTAGAATCTAAGATATAAAACAAGGTATGCAAACAATCTAAGGCTTAGATGAATGAACGAAATGAATTAAGGGGTCTTCACTCACCCGTGTGCAAGTCCCATAGTCTGACAGAGATATCCTTGCAGGTGTCATCGGTAGACAAGAGCACTCCCCCTGATTTGGTCAGCCGCAGGAGCGAGGGAGCGGCCACGTGCCCGCACAGAGTCAGCCGACAGTTACCTGTTTAAGTTTTTTTTTAATTTTAGCAGCTCTCCTTGTAACAGATACTACTAGTACTCATAAATAGCTATAGGCCATGAAGGTAAGCTTTTTTTTTAACCAGCTTCAAAAAGGAGGAGGTCCTCAATCCCACTGATTTTTTCTGTGTATGTTACGCCATTTGTGTAGCACCAGTGGATGAAAAACTGAGGAGCAATAGGTTATCGTGGTATGGACGTGTGATGCGGAGGGATGAGAAAAATGTGGTGAAAAGAGTTTTATGTATGGATGTTGACAGGTACAAGGGAAGAGGACGACCAAAGAAAAGAGGGATGGACTGTGTGAAAGAAGATATGGCTAGAAGAAGAAAGCTTACTCCCTAAGCAGTAAAATGACGAACGATAGAGTACAATGGACATATTGTACCGACCCCAAGCAGTAGCGGCACTAGCTACATTTTTAGGTGGTGCGAGACCCCAAAGTGGCGCCCCTATAAATTTGATGACCTTTTTTTTTAGTCATCATAACAAAATAGTAATATATTACGTGTAGTCGCCGTAAAAGAATGTAATGACCTTTTTTTTAGTCCGCAAAAACTACCGCTCGCACCGCCCTAGGGCCGCCCCTGACCCCTAAAATTGGGTCAAAGGTAGGCAGATAATGATGTTACGCTATTTGTGAACCAATTTCAATAATTTTTTTTTACTCTTGTTGTGTACTCAAGATTGTTACCATTTAAATTGAAGACAATATTCCACCTCTAAGGGGGGAAAATTAAGTACAGCGGTAAATTAAGCGGCGGTAGCGTAATGGCTAAGGCGTCGGACTTGCGATCAAGTGGTTGTGGGTTCGAACCCCACCCAGTACTCTACCGACGTGACCCTACTTCTAACACAAGCATTTAACTTAGCTGGAGGGGTTAACAAGAATATAGTAATGTGTGACCCACGTTGCTAGTATTTGTTATTAAAAAAAATAATTGAAGTCGGTGGTCGGTCGGAAAACTTTTTTAAAAGTTAATTTTTAGCTGGGAGTATTTCTCTATTGAATTCGCCATGAGCCATCTAAATGAAAACACTACAGAAGGCAGGTTATCTGACATTACTTATAAATACTAGACTGGTGGACCAAAACTCGAAATTCGACCGTTATTCATAAAGTTATTAATAACATGCTCCATCGGAGGTAGAAATTACTTAAATTTTTGCAATTGGTTTTCAACTAAACCTTTTTGTAACATCCATCAAGTGCTGACACCTCATACCCACCTACCAAGATATTGACCCATCTCACCTGAATGATATACTCCAAGAGCATTACTCACCTGTAACAAGGTCCCACACCAATATCCTGGTGTCAGCAAGTCCTGACACCACACACCCGTCCACAGAACTGATGGCTAAGGCCACGGTATCGCAGCCAGGCTTCCACTTCTTGAACAAAGTGCCTGACTGCAGGTCGTACACCACGATGAAGTTTGGACTCGGTTCATCCAGCTCTCTTGATACTACGCACACATAGGAACCTGCACCGAAATTCGTTTAGTATACTTACTGTTAATAAAATTAAATCTTTTATACTTTAATGTAATATTGTTGGCCATTTTGTTGATAATAATAATAACTTGACACATCTCACACACCACCATCTGATCCCAAACTAGGCAGAGCCTGTACTATGGTAACCAGACTGCTGATAAACGTACTGATATTATTTATCAGCGGCGGCGGCATGTTCCACGAATAAAGATTTTGAATCCACTTGAATTAATTTCTAGTGAGTGGTTTCTAACACTATTCCATGGGCTCACTGATGGGCCAGGGAGGGCAACTGTGCCTCCTGGCTTTCGTATGCTCACGTAGTATTAAGTTTATTAAAGTAATTTTGGGATAAATTTTGGATTTGTCACCCCTAGGAATGACAAGAAAAGAAAGAAAGAATTATTCCAAAGAAAACCGACTTAAAAAAAAAACTATTCCATAAAAGACTTATATGGTTTTCTCATGGATGCCATTGTCAGAACTGGACCAAATTAAAATGGACCAAAAAAAAAGACTACACGGGGAGCACCAGCTTTCAAATAAAAAGAGAATCATCAAAATCGGTTCACCCAGTCGAAAGTTCTGAGGAAACAAACATAAAAAAATGTCCTTTTTTGAAGTCGGTTAAAAACAAACTTCGCCCCCCTGGGCCAAAGGCTGGATACGCCCTTACGTTTTTCTCTGAAACAATTATACACTAGCCAAGGGCCTAGCCTAGCCAGGGCAAAGCTAAACTCAGCTTTGTTATAAGCTGACCAGACCAGAAACGAATATGAATATTTGAGAGAGATGATCTAAACTATTAAGACATATGTTAGCTCCTAAATATGATTATGGAGGGCTAATACTTGGCCTTGCCCAAAATGAGACAATGTGAAGAGACCTTAAATGACATATGTTTTGTCGTTGACAAGCCAAATCACAACAGGTATACGACAGTCATTAAAAGCGACAACCGCCGAGAAAGAACCGGTAATAGCAACCATAGACTTAAAAGTACAGTTTAAACCGTCCGTCCTTTCAAAATTTGAACCAAAGACTCTGTCATTGTAGCAGACAGCTTTATATAAAAGCTCAATATCAGTTCCTCTTTTTGAAGGTTGAATCGATAATGAAAATGCTTCAAATTTGATAATGTATTTACCTTCATAAGTGATAGCAGCCTTCGACGTGATGAAGTCGTGATGTGGGATGCGAAGATCGTACAGCAGCTTCCGTGATGTTAGTGACCACACCAACAGGGGAAACGGCTTCTGCGTCTCATCTCCGCACACCAGCACTCTGTGGTGTTCAGGAAATTGCGCTTGAAAATATATTTTTAAAGTCTAACCAAAGTGTACTAATGAGAGGAACGAAGGTCCAATAAAAACCACTCACGAAGAATCGAAACGTACTTTCATTGCTTTGTTTTTCTAAAGCCTCTATATTTCGGGAGTTAGATTTTTGGTCCTACGAGCCTTTTGCCGGATTGGCAGAATTGCGTAACAGATAAATCCAATAACAATTGCCCGACACGGGAATCTAATCCAGGGTAGGAAACAGAGCCTAATACACGCCTATTTACAAAATTTATTGTTTGGTGTTTGTGGTGTTTATATAATCCCATTAGCGAACTGTATTCAATGATTTGCTTGGTCTGTTTCTGGTATACATATTTAGAAACTAATGAGGGGCTAAATTTTATTGCGTTTTCATGCCATTTCAGAGTAAAGTGCTTAATTTAATTCTCGAACTTTTTCAACAACAGCTGAAATTTAGATGACTAATAATTTGGTATTATTCAGGAATATCTCACCTCCCATCGCCAGATACTAGCAATGAATTCAGGAACCTGTCCTCACCAGCTTTGAATGTAGTCACGCAATCGCCTGGAAGCAAGAATTTATTCATGTAGTTAAAAAGCAGGACAAGCTGAAAGTATAATATATATTTTTTTTATGGTATAGGGGGCAAACGAGCAGATGGGTCACCTAATGGTAAATGACTACCGCCGCCCATGGGCACCTGTAAACTCAAGAGTCACAAATGCGTTGCCGCCTTTTAAGGTGGGAGTAGGAGAAGAGGGGGAGGGGGGGAAGAGTGGGAGGAGGAGAGAGAGGGGAAGGGGAAGGACGGGAATAGGGGAGAGCGAAGGGTTAGGGCCTCCGGTAACCTCACTCACGCGGCGAAATGCAATGCAAGCATTGCTTCACTGCCGGTTTTCTGTGAGGCCGTGGCCCATACGTGCCGAAGCATGGATCTCCTACGAGTTCTTTTGCCATTGTCAAAAACTACAATATTGTTTAGTTCTATGGCACTTTATTATCCATTGATAAGTGCCTACTCATGCTAAACTACAGCACAATCGGATGCAGCAAATGCTCGGAAAGTGGATTATGTTGATCGGGTAGATCGGGATTTATTATAGGATTTCGAACATTCCGGCTGTAGCCAGTTTGAATTCCAGGTATGAGAGCGTGACCTGCTCTATCCCATAAAACAATATCCCGTTCCTTCTTACCTACGTTTCCCTTTCAATTTTCTCCCAAATCTCCCATCTTTAATTCCCAAATTGTCTGGTTAACGGCAATAGGCTTGCCCCCTAATACATGGTAGGACCGGAAGTCCCCCCTCCGCTAAATCATTTAAATAAATAGCGACTCTTGTTTCCGGCATAATAAAAGTCGCAATTTAGGTCGCACAGCGCTAATTACCTACTGAATATTCACCTAGAAGTTGCCTCTATTTCTATCGCGTAATTCCTATCTGTTCCGACGACGCCGCGACGTTAGGGTTGTTTATTTTTAAAGAATTAACCAGTAACTTTTGTGTCTATTAGGTACCCTATTTTTGCGAACAGATAAACCTAGACTAGGTACTAATAACTCGATAGTCTAAATACGAAAGGATTGACGCGTGCAGCGCGTGGTTAAGCATCGAGCTAACGTGCGGCCCGGCCGGCGCGCGATTTCCCATTGAATTTTCGTACGATTAGTCGACCCCATTGGGTACTTGTAGCTTTATACCTACACTGCGGAGTGGACCTTGCCTGCTTTTAGACCGAGTTGCGCCGTCGTGGTTGCGGAGTTGTAAATACAATGGAATTATGGCATTTGAACTGGAAAGGTGAAAATGAGAATGAGGCAAACAGACAGATTGTAGGTGATTATGCCTAAGTTCCTCGGTCGATGTTGAGATGTTCACTACATACACTATTCAGCGTGGAAAACATTCGTATCGCGATTCAGAATAAGTAGTTACAAAGCAGTTCGATTTCTTTTCGTAAGATGGCGTTGGGTAAGCTTTCCTATGGTTATAATAAAAAAGTTAAACTAAAAGACTGAAAAGATATTTAGGCAAAAATGGAATATGTTACATGGATATCTACCTTCTTTGGTTAACTACTCACCAGTTTCAATATTCATCAGGTTGACATACATCCTGTTTCTGGACAAAGCGACGAGATGTTTGGGGTCGTGGAGTCCGTAGTACGGCATCTTCTGGTTCATGACGCCTTTCAACGCAACTAGGAATGTGCCCTGGATTATTTACAAGAAATATTAATGTATTGCAAATGCCATATCAAACGAGAAAGAATTATATATATTATATGTTTTAAGTCTAATTGATAGCTGATGGTCTTTTACCCTTTTGAGGCCAGTGGATAGCTGATGATCAGATACCCTTTTAAGGCCAATTGATAACTGGTAACAATGTTTCCCTTAGTCACTTACCAGTTAAAAAGCCAATTGATGATAATTAACCTTTTGAGGCCAATTGATGGCTGATGATCAGTTACCCTCTTAAGGCCAATTGCTATTTGATGATAATTTACCTTTTTAAGGCCCATTGATGGCTGATGATAATTTTCCTTTTTAAGGCCAACT